>RXON01003328.1:0-20062 GCA_009667805.1 Leptobrachium leishanense
CGCCTCCTCTGACATAGATTACAAATAGCAACGGTGGGGTCTGCTACACATTTCTTAAAGAACCCCCAGACAGCAGAGTTCCTGCATGTGTTCTTTGAGACAACAGCGCACTGCACGGAGCAGCTCTGACATGTAATGCCTTGGACTGGCTAGTGCTATGGTTGGTCACAGAGGATGTTGTGCCTCGTGTTTGCTGTGCCTCCTCCTCCTCCCCCTCCTCCTCACTTGATTCCTCAGTTCGATTCTGGCACCCAGGTGGAGTCAGTGACCTCATCATCATCAATGTCATCTTCACCCCTATCTCCTCATCACTGGAGCCAACTTGGCAGTATGCTGCAGCTGCTGGGGCAACATGAGTGCCAGTTATTTGTGTGTCATCACTGGCACCACCTTCCTCTAGGTTGATTATACTCCCTTGCTCAACCTCAGAGATTGAATCAGAGCACTGTACTTGCTGCGCATCCTCAAGAGCATGTCACTCTCATTGTAGTCAAACAATTAAGCTGACTCCTCCGTGTGTGATAGCGAGGCTACGGCAGGAGTAGCTGTGGACATGGAGGCTGCATTAGATGCTTTGGCAGCTGAGGTGGACTGTAAAGCACTAGAAGCCTGGCTGGCAGAGGACTCGGAGGATGAGTATGGCCTGGTTAGCCAATCCACCAAATCCTCTGTATGTTGCTGCTGCTTAAGAAGACGGCCAGCACCAGTTAGAAAGGACAAGCGTGCCCCTGCAGAGGATGCACCACGTCCACCACGACCAGAGGCACAGCCTCCCGACACAGGGGCTGCTTGCCCTCTTATCTGTGTCTGGGAGCGTCTGCCAGTCCTTTTTGTTCTTTCAGACATGGTGAGTGATACATAGATTAATATATACAGAACTCTGATTCAACTCTGGAATAAAGATTTAAAGAACTCTGGTATAACTCAGTGAGACACACTGATAGCTGGCAGCCAGTGACAAGAGACAGATCACCTCAATTCACAAATGTTTTAAAGAAATTAGTGAGCCCCAAAATAATGTGTGGTACTGTTTGTGTGACAAGACACAGATCACCTTAATTCACAAATGTTTTAAAGAAATTAGTGAGCCCCAAAATACAGCGTGATACTTTTGTATGACGAGACACAGATCACCTTAATTCCCAAGTGTTTTAAAGAAATTAGTGAGCCCCAAAATACAGCGTGGTACTTTTTGTATGACGAGACACAGATGAATTAATTAACAAGTGTTTTAAAGAAATTAGTGAGCCCCAAAATACAGCGTGGTACTTTTTGTATGACGAGACACAGATCACCTTAATTCCCAAGTGTTTTAAAGAAATTAGTGAGCCCCAAAATACAGCGTGGTACTTTTTGTATGACGAGACACAGATCACCTTAATTCCCAAGTGTTTTAAAGAAATTAGTGAGCCCCAAAAAAATTGCTGGCTGTGTGACGAGACACAGAAGATCACCTTAATTCACAAGTGTTTTAAAGAAATTAGTGAGCCCCAAAATACAGCGTGGTACTTTTTGTATGACGAGACACAGATCACCTTAATTCCCAAGTGTTTTAAAGAAATTAGTGAGCCCCAAAATACAGCGTGGTACTTTTTGTATGACGAGACACAGATCACCTTAATTCCCAAGTGTTTTAAAGAAATTAGTGAGCCCCAAAAAAAATTGCTGGCTGTGTGACGAGACACAGAAGATCACCTTAATTCACAAGTGTTTTAAAGAAATTAGTGAGCCCCAAAATACAGCGTGGTACTTTTTGTATGACGAGACACTGATCACCTTAATTCACAGTGTTTTAAAGAAATTAGTGAGCCCCAAAATACAGCGTGGTACTTTTTGTCATGACGAGACACTGATCACCTTAATTCACAAGTGTTTTAAAGAAATTAGTGAGCCCCAAAATACAGCGTGGTTACTTTTTGTATGACGAGACACAGATCACCTTAATTCCCAAGTGTTTTAAAGAAATTAGTGAGCCCCAAAATACAGCGTGGTACTTTTTGTATGACGAGACACAGATCACCTTAATTCCCAAGTGTTTTAAAGAAATTAGTGAGCCCCAAAAAAATTGCTGGCTGTGTGACGAGACACAGAAGATCACCTTAATTCACAAGTGTTTTAAAGAAATTAGTGAGCCCCAAAATACAGCGTGGTTCTTTTTGTATGACGAGACACTGATCACCTTAATTCACAAGTGTTTTAAAGAAATTAGTGAGCCCCAAAATACAGCGTGGTACTTTTTGTATGACGAGACACAGATCACCTTAATTCCCAAGTGTTTTAAAGAAATTAGTGAGCCCCAAAATACAGCGTGGTACTTTTTGTATGACGAGACACAGATCACCTTAATTCCCAAGTGTTTTAAAGAAATTAGTGAGCCCCAAAATACAGCGTGGTACTTTTTGTATGACGAGACACAGATCACCTTAATTCCCAAGTGCTTTAAAGAAAGTAGTGAGCCCCAAAAACAATTGCTGGCTGTGTGACGAGACACAGAAGATCACCTTAATTCACAAGTGTTTTAAAGAAATTAGTGAGCCCCAAAATACAGCGTGGTACTTTTTGTATGATGAGACACAGATCACCTTAATTCACAAGTGTTTTAAAGAAATTAGTGAGCCCCAAAAAGAATTGCTGGCACAGTGACAAGACCCAGAAAATCACCTCAATTCACAAATGTTTTAAATAAAGTTGTAAACCCCAAAAAAACTTGCTGGCACAGTGACAAGACACACATCACCTAAATTCAATGATATTTGGTATAAATGAGACCCAAAAAGAATTGCTGGCACAGTGACAAGACCCAGAAAATCACCTCAATTCACAAATGTTTTAAATAAAGTTGTAAACCCCAAAAAAACTTGCTGGCACAGTGACAAGACACACATCACCTAAATGCCCTGATATTTGGTCGAAATGAGACCCCCCAGACCCCCCCAGTAGCGTGGCAGACTGGCAGTAACAACACACACAACTATCTTCTTTGAAATCTCCTCTGAAATGCGTGCAGAATCGGCGCGTTGAAACCTTATATAGTGTGCTGCGGGACTTAGCTCTGTGAGCCCATGATTGGACAAAATTTGCCCAATCAGGACTCTGAGCGGTGATTGGCATAGTGTTCAACTAGTCTTGCACCAGACCTGTGGTCAGGTGCAAGGCTGTAGCCAATTACGAGCTTCAGGCAGTGGGAAAATGCATTGTGGTCCATTGTGGTCGAACATGCGGCGAACACCCGGAAATGTTCGGGGTTCGCGATCTGCTCGAACAGGCTAAGTTCGGGTCGAACCCCGAACCGTCCGAACCTGAACAGCTCATCCCTATGGCTGATGACCCTCTCTGGTGTAATGCAGTGACGTCTGGTGAGATCAGTGGCTGGTGAGGCACTAGCTAGTATCAGAGCCAGATATACACAGGGTTACGCAGTCGCAATTTATGCATTTGATTATCGTTATATAGGAGAATAGAGTTTCACTATTTATAAAGTTCGCATTTTTTTTACAGTTCTAAGAGAATGCACTTACAATACTGACTAATAGAGGGCCTTATTACAACTCTTTAAAATAAAGTTTGCATATAGGATTTTAATGTTCTAAGACAGTGTTTCCCAAACCTGTCCGACCCTCCGCCTCGCCAGGTTTTCCAGATATCTGAAGCACAGCACAGGTGATATGATTTGCTGCTCAGTGATTGCAGTATTCAGTCTGTATTTCCCCAAGGTGATCCTTAAAATCTGGCCTGATTGAGGGTCCTGAAGACAGGTTTGGGAAACACTGTTCTAAGAGAATGCACTTACAATACTGACTAATAGAGGGTGCTATTACAACTCTTTAAAATAAAGTTTGCATATAGGATTTTTATGTTCTAAGAGCATGCACTTACAATACTGACTAATAGAGGGCGCTATTACAACTCTTTAAAATAAAGTTTGCATACAGGATTTTATTTCTAAGAGCATGCACTTACAATACTGACTAATACAGGGCGCTATTACACACATGCTGACTGCTGAGCTCTGCCTGCCCCCCCCCCCACAACTGATGAGGACAGTCACATGACTGCCCTGCGTCAATCAATCCATGGGGAGCTCTGCCTCCCATGGGGGGTGTTTTATTAAAAAACAAATTGCTTGAGACCAATGGAGCTTTCCCATTGGCTCAAGCTTTCAATTGCTCTCAGTGCCTCTGGAGGCACAAAAGAGCATAGAATCAGGAAGCAAAGCCAGCTTGAGCTACGCAATTAGTGTAGCATTCAGCTGCGCAAATTGCGTAGGCTAGGCTGGCTCAGTGCTGTCCCTGCTGTCTGTGTAATGAATCACACAAACAGCAGCTGGCAAACTGAAAGGGGAAGGGAAAAAAGCGGAGGACAGAGAAGCACAGCGAGGGAGTGTGGAGAGGTGAGTATGAGAACTTTTTCAATAAATAACATTTTATTTACAGTTTAAATATACACACAATACATGTCATTACAGCACAATGAGCACATTAATTTACTGGAATGGCAGAGGAGGCTTTGCCACCCCTGACTGCACATCCCTGGTGTAATGACCCCCTGGCAGTTGGCTGATGACCCTCTCTGGCGCAACAACCCCTGGCACTCCTCTGACTACCCAACTTGTATTAACCCCTTGTGTCTGGCTCATGAGCAACCCTGGTATCCGGGTCATGAGCCTCCCTGGCATTAACACCTGGTGTCTATTGTTCTGTTCACATATACCTCTGGTTCTGTTTGTTTCTGGAAATGGGTAGTATTACCGACCATTCTAAGTATCGGCAGTGTAGGATAGCCCATCTGCGTGCAGGGATCAGCCATTATATCCAGAAGTTACGTGACCGTACAGACACAGGCAACCAATTTTAAAGTACTCTCTAGATGGTATGCCACCCCAGTGGTGCACCAGAAGATCTTCCCGATGTTCCTGAAAACCTGTTGGAGATGCCACAGCATGATCAGATCGCTTATGCACATTTGGCGGGAATACAGTGGCAAGAAAAAGTATTTGAACCCTTTGAGATTACGTGGAGTTTTGCATGAATTGGTCATAAAATGTGCTCTGATCTTCATCTAAGTCACAACAATTTGAAAAACACAGTCTGCTTAAAATAATACAACACAAACATTATATGTTTTCATGTGTTTATTGAACATAACATGTAAACATTCACAGTGCAGGGTGGAAAAAGTATGTGAACCCCTAGCCTAATGACTTCTCCAAGAGCTAATTGGAGCCAGGAGTGAGCCAACCTTGAGTCCAATCAGAGTGATATTATTGGATGTGTTGCTGAAAGCTGTCCTGCCTTTTAAAAACACACACCTGTTTTGGGTTTACTGGTTTCAAGAAGCACTGCCTGATGTGAACCATGCCTCGCAGAAAAGAGCTCTTAGAAGACCTGCGATCAAGAATTGTTGACTAGCATGAAGATGGAAAGGGTTACAAAAGTATCTCCAAAAGCCTTGATGTTCATGTGTCCACGGTAAGACAGACTGTCTACAAATGGAGAAAGCTCAGCACTGTTGCTACTCTCCCTAGGCATGGTCGTCCTGTAAAGATGACTGGAAGAGCACAGCGCAGAATGCTTAAAAAGGTAAAGAAGAATCCTAGAGTGTCAGCTAAAGACTTACAGAAATCTCTGGCACATGCTAACATTTTTGTTGACACATCTACAATAAGGAAAACATTAAACAAGAATGGAGTACATGGGAGGACACCACGGAGGAAGCCATTGCTGTCCAAAAAGAATATTGCAGCACATTTGAAGTTTGCAAAAGAGCACCTGGATGTTACACAGCACTACTGGCAAAATATTCTGTGGACAGATGAAGCCAAAATTTAGTTGTTTGGAAAAATCACACAACACTATGTGTGGAGAAAAAAAGGCACAGCACACCAACATCAAAACCTCATCCCCATTGTAAAACATGGCGGGGGGGGGGCATCATGGTTTTGGGCTGCTTTGCTGCCTCAGGGCCTGGACGGATTGTTGTCATTGATGGAAAAATGAATTCCAGAGTTTATCAAGACATTTTGCAGGAAAACGTAAGACCATCTGTCTGCCAACTGAAGCTCCGCAGAGGATGGGTGATGCAACAGGACAATGACCCAAAGCATACAAGTAATTCAACAAAAGAATGGCTTCAACAAAACAAAATACGCCTTCTGGAGTGGCCCAGTCAGAATCCTGACCTCAACCCGATTGAAATGCTGTGGCATGACCTTAAGAGAGCGATTCACACCAGACATCCCAAGAATATTGCTACACTGAAACAGGTTTGTGAAGAGGAGTGGTCCAAAATTACTCCAGATCGTTGTGCAGGTCTGATCTGCAACTACAGGAAATGTTTGGTTGAGGTTATTGCTGCCAAAGGAGGGTCAACCAGTTATTAAGTCCAAAGGTTCACATACTTTTTTCACCCTGCACTGTGAATGTTTACATGTTCTGTTCAATAAAAACATGAAAACATATAATGTTTGTGTTGTATTATTTTAATCAGACTGTTTTTTTCAAATTGTTGTGACTTAGATGAAGATCAGAGCACATTTGATGACCAATTCATGCAAAACTCCACGTAATCCCAAAGGGTTCACATACTTTTTCTTGCCACTGTATAAGGTTTTAATGTCATACTGGGAGGTGGTCTTCACCATTATCAATGACATTACAGGTTTAACCCCATCGCCATCTACCACTTTACTCAACATGGTCCCATTCGCCACAAATACTTACCTGAATTTGACGCAAATACTTACCTGAAGTCCTTGGCAATCCACTTATTTAATGCAGTCAGAGCTGTGATTACAGTTTACTGGAGGCAGACCTCTCTTCTCTTCCTTCAGTGTTTGACTGGGTTAAAAGGGTGGAACGGAAGTGAGAGCAAGAAGAATTGCACTATTCTTTGGAGAATAAGTATTACCAATATCACACAATTTGGTACTGGTGGTCCAATTTTATGTCCCACACTCTGTGGCAACCCTCCTCCTCATAACTACTTACTCCCGCGACCCATTGGGACCTATTCAGGCACTCTAGCAGGGTTACTCAGAGAGTTTGAAAAGCAGGAGAATGACTGGAGAATGACTGGAGAATGAAAAATTCTAGGTCAAAATAGCCAAACCAGAAAACTTCTCTCTTTCATCTCACTTTCCAAATTGGCTATTTTGACCTAGAATTTTTCATTCTCCAGTCATTCTCCTGTTTTTCACGCTCTCTGAATAACCCTGTAGGTCTTTTTGATGCACTCTAGGGATGTGCGTTTCGGGTTTCGGAATTTCGGAATTTTCACGAAATTTCCCGATTCGTGTTTTCGGATGCGGCCGATTTTCCGAAAAATTTTAGATCCGAAAATGGCAGATCCGAAAAGTTTTCTGAGCCGAAACGAAATATTTTTGGAATTTTCAAATGGACTTGAAATGTGTCAAATCGAAATTTATTTTTGCTCTATTCATGATTTCGGTTCCATTCGTGATTTCGGTTCCATTTCGGTAATTCTGGACATCGTATATTTCACTATTATCGGTTATATCGCTGATTCTGTAAATTTTGTATTTGTAAATGTGTATTTTTGATCAACCATTTTTCCGTTTTAAAACCTTTTGTTCTGGTTTTTATTTTTAAAGTCAGACCATTTGGGTCAGTTTAGCGTTTTTTAAATCGTTTTGTTCATTTTTTTTGTTCCTTGGCTTTCATAACATTTTAATATGATTAAATAAAGTTGTGAAATGGAAAAACAAACCAAAAATTTATTATAAAAAAATATATAAAGTATAAAAAAAGTAAACCATAGCAGTTTCCGTCAAAACGAATAGAGTTAGACACTTTGAAACGAGGAGAACAGAGGTTCCGAAAAAAACGAAAATTTCCGAAATCTCGAAAAGTCGTTACAAACAACGAGCAAAGTGACCCGAAAATACGAAAAATGGTCAATATTCGGAAAAAAAAATGTACACGAAAAACGAGTCGAACCGAACCGAATCGAATCGAAACAGAAATCAGTCGAAACGAGCCGAATCGAAAAGTTTAAACATCCGAACGAGCCGAACCGAATCGAAACGAAAAAAAAATCGGTGCACAAGCCTAATGCACTCAATCAATGTATTCAAATGTCATGAGCTCAGAGCAACGCTTCTCTTTCTTAGGTTATACCATACCCCATTTTTTTCTCCTTTTTTCTCCATCAACATCCCCCCTCTCCCCTTTTTGGGCCATATTACATACTTGGTGCTAACTTAACCAGAGCTGTTGTAAACTTACCAGAGCCCTTATAGCCTATGGAGGTTTTAAGTTTACAACTGCTCTGGTTAAGTTAGCATCGACATTGTAATACTGCCCTTTATGTTTTGAGTCATTCTCTATAGTTTAAAACCTGCAGGCTGCTCATGGTCGGAAGTTTTGTTTGGATAGAGAAAGTACGATCGAAGCGCCACACACAGGGTTATTCAAAGAGCTCCGAATTGCTGGCGAAAGTTAACCGGACAGTGAAATTCAGCGTTCGATTACCTTTCCTGGCCCTTCGGCTATCCAGAGAGCAGGCAGTTCACCAAATGTTGGCGAATTGCCTGCACATACGGTGCCTGTTCGGTGCCTGTTCGAGGGCAGTGAAATCCCCATAGCTTTGTCTATTCAGAGAACAAAAACCAGCAGTGAAAAGTTGCCGAAGTGCCCTGCCATTCGGTTGCTTCATTCGACAGGTTTATTCAGGAGAATCCCCTAGGCTTCAATGTTAAAAATATTCCCGTTTTAATTCAATATCTAATAAATCATTTATCATAATATTCTGCAGTAAAAAGTCTCTTTAATTATAGATTTTTTAGGATCTTTTCAGCATTTTTGTGGATTTTTTTTTTAAACCTTCTTTCTTTTTTCTGTAACAGCCCTTTTTATTATCATTCATTGGGCCTCATATGTAAATTTCAGACATTTTCGCTCAGTAGCTTGTTTGCAAGCAGCGTTTCACTTTTCAAACAGTCACACGTACTGTTTTTTTTTCTTCAGCTCCTTCGTCTGCAGTGTCAGCTTTTTCCGGCGGCTGCTCTGTGCCCTGATCGGCTCCTGCTCGGGTTTCTCCAGCGTTTTCTGCGGCGGGGTTAATCCAGATGCTTTTGCGGGTTTCGGTGTGCATTCGCCTGGGTTTTGCGGTGAGTGTTCGGCAGGTTTTTGGCGTCTTTTCCCTGCACTACGACAGCCCTGTGGTGCTTGCTGAATACACCGCAGGGTCGCCGATATGGGATCGTCAAATCCCACCGAATTGAAGAGAGCGAAAAGTCACCGAACTTTTGGTGACTTTTCGATTCTCTTTGAATAACCCTGTAAGTTTTATGACATGGGTGTGACGTGAGTCACTTTGGATTTGGGGCACATGGGCCTAGAAATGTATTTGAGAGGTGCGGGCCTGAAGTTTCATATTGTTTCCCTGCCCTTTCCTTTGTCAAAGTCACCCTGTATCTACAATTTTAGACCCAGGATGTTTGTTTTCTGTGCCCTATTCCCTGATGTCTGTGTTTATATAAATACTAGTTGTAAAGCCTGCCCAGAGGGCAGTCTATTGTGGATATACTGCCCCTGCTCATGGATATACTGCCCCAGCTCGTCGATACTGCCCCAGCACGTGGATACTGCCCCAGCACGTGGATACTGCCCCCGCACGTGGATACTGCCCCCGCACGTGGATACTGCCCCCGCACGTGGATACTGCCCCAGCCTGCCCGAGGGCAGTCTATTGTGGGTATACTGCCCCAGCTCGTGGATACTGCCCCAGCACGTGGATATTGCCCCAGCATGTGGATACTGCCCCAGCACATGGATATTTGCCCCCAGCACATGGATTTGCCCAGCTCATGGATTTGCCCCCAGCTCATGGATTTGCCCAGCACATGGATTTGCCCCCAGCTCATGGATTTGCCCCCAGCTCATGGAGTTGCCCAGCTCATGGATTTGCCCAGCACATGGATTTGCCCAGCACATGGATTTGCCCCAGCTCATGGATTTGCCCCCAGCTCATGGATTTGCCCCCAGCACATGGATTTGCCCCAGCTCATGGATTTGCCCAGCACATGGATTTGCCCCCAGCTCATGGATTTGCCCCAGCTCATGGAGTTGCCCAGCTCATGGATTTGCCCAGCACGTGGATTTGCCCAGCACGTGGATTTGCCCCAGCTCGTGGATTTGCCCCCAGGTCGTGGATATGGTCCCCCAGCTCGTGGATATGGACCCCCCAGCTCGTGGATGGATGGCCCCCAGCTCGTGGATATTGACCCCCCCCCCACCAGTGCTCATACTTACCTGTCGAGCGGCGCCAGGGAAGTGAAGATTTCCCCGCTTCCGGTCTTTGAAGGACCCAAGCCGCGGTCACGTGACCGGGGCTTGGGTCCTTCAAAGCGGAAGCGAGGGAACTTTCCCTTCGCCGCTCGGGGGACCCGTTAGATGCACAAAGCAGCCAGGTAGAGGCTGCGCTCGCAGCCTCTACCGGCTGCCGCGCGCGCCATCCCCCCGAGCGGCGGAGGAAACTTTCCCTTCGCCGCTCTGGGGTTGGATGCGCGCGGCAGCCGGGTAGAGGCTGCGAGCGCAGCCTCTACCCGGCTGCCCTGTGCATGTGTAACCGCCGCGGCGAGCCGGCAGCCGGCTCGTGCCGCGGCGGTTGCATGCGCGCGCAACCAACCGCCGCTGGTTGCGCGCGCATGCGCAGTAAGGCTTTGGCGACGGACAGCCAAAGCCTTACTCTTTTATTATATAGATTCCCTTATGTATGTATTTATTGTGGAGTCTCCTGTGGTATAACTGTAACTGTATATGCTGTGCTGTTCTTTTCCTTTGTGTATTTGTGAGTAATGGATTCCTTTGTTTTCGCATGCTTCCATCAGTCCCCTTCCCCCACCAACCAGCTTGAACAAGATCTCTGTGCTACTCCTGAACCTTTGTTTCAATGCTGGGCATGTTTCCATTGTCTAAGTTGTTATACCTTCCCCCTGTGTGTGTGTTTTCCCCAATTGTTAACTGAACATAAAGCCAGTCCCATTTTGGTTTTCACCCTTCAAGGATCTCCAGTTATTGCCTGGGTTCTGGGCCAGGATCAGTACTTCTGCGAGATACTGATGGCGAGGGGAGAATTCTGCACATGGGCACAGGGACCCCCCCACATTACAATGGAGATATGTGACACCATGTATAGTTTTATTGATTCAACTGTCTATCATCCCCCTGCTTTTGTAACAATGCTCATTCACAGACTTTCTATTTTCTGTACACATCTGGAAATGTGCAACTGTTATTATGGCTGTCTATGTATGCCAAAATCACTTAATTAACATATTTTATATTTTTTTTAAAAACACAACTCTGTTTGGAGAAGGCCTTTGTGTGACGTTCTGGGTCCTTGGTGCCCCCTCTGGTGTATTTGAACATTGCCATTGAAGTTCCTGGACTTTCATTTCATTTTTGATTTCTCAACCTTGGAGCCTCACCTGGACTCTCTTGTTCTAATTGAACTGTGCTTAAAAGAAGGCAACACCCTTGGAAGGGGCTGCCTCATTCTGATCTCACTCTCACTGATTCATTTTCCTTCAGTCCTGATTGTTTGCAGTGCTGTCTCTGGATCTCCTGTGTCTGAACTGAGTATTCCTTAGGACTTCTGTTTTCCAGGTTTATTCATAGTGTATTTCTGTTCCCCTCTGTAGTTCTGTTCAGTAGTTACCCCTTGTGTTTTAGACCCCCTGCTCAGTTCTGATTATCCCCTGCCTGTTCTTAGTTATTTTGTTTTCTGGATTTATATTTATTGTGTTCATCTGTTTATCATTGTATTTCATTCTGTGCTATTGTCTGATTAGTATTTTGGTCATTTATTGCTCTGTTCTAGTTATCTCCTTTTAAGTGTCCAGCCCCCTCCTGTTATTCTGGTATAGTTGTTAGGTTTTGTCTGTATCTATTGTGTTTTTTGTCCTGGATCCCTCATGTTGAGTTACATTTAGCCTTGTTTAGAAATAAATATATTTTGGTGTTTATATCCTGGTTCGTGTATCACTGCACATTAGGCTCACACCCTTTCTGCATCCAGTCAGGTCTAGCCCACAGTAACACTTTGAAACCCAGTACACCAAAAAGGATATAATTAGTAAAGAGGAGTCCAAGAAAGCTAATCACAACACTTACTGATTTAGAGCGATCTTCAGCTGAAATAGAATAAATTATTTGTTGGATAACTATTTAATGACATCCATCAAGATATGTTTCATGTATTGCATAAGGAGAAGAAAGCCAAATGAAGGTTCTTTGGCCTGGCTTTAGGCTTAGGGAAAGTCAACAATGCTTAAGCTTACTAGAGATGTGCACCGCTAAAAAATTTTGTTTAGTTTTTCTTTCCATGTGTTTGTTTTTTCGTCTCGGGTCGTTTCGGACCGTTTTCGATTCGAATTTTCGCATCGATTCTAATTGATAAAAAAAAATTCTTTTTTTCAATTTTTTTATCCTAAAAAATCTAGAAATAAAGAGATTCTTTACTGCAGAATATTATAAGCAACAGTTTATTAGATATTTAATTAAAACGGGAATATTTTGTAACATTGAAGCCTATCGGGTAAAGCATTTCCCACACCATTTTTAACATTGAAGCCTATGGGGTAAAACATTTCCCACACCTTTTTAACAATGAAGCCTATGGGGTAAAAACATTTCCCACACCTTTAACATTGAAGCCCATGGGGTAAAAACATTTCCCACACCTTTTTTAACATTTGAAATGAACTATCAAATGGATATCCATTTGATAGTTCATTTCAAATTCGATAGTTAGTCGATATCCAAATTGGTGCACATTTCTTTTTCTTTTTTTAAAAAAAATAAAAATTTTAACTTTATTTTCATTGTTTCCTGTCCCCCAGGGCAGTACCCAGACCCCATACACCTTTTATGGCCAATATCTTGCATATATGCCCTCTTGGAGGGCACGTTAAAATTTGAACTTTTGAGCCCCATAGACTTGCATTGAGTTCAAATCGTGTTCTCGTTCGAATTCAAACTTTTTCGAGTTCAAATGCAAGCAGAACACGGGGGTGTTCTGCCCATCACTACTGTAGAGGTGCTGCCCGGCCATGTGAGGATTCATATGCTGCATTAATTATACTATAGAAGTGCTGCCCGGCAGTATGCGGAGTCATATGCTGCATTATTATATTGTAGAGGTGCTGCCCGGCAGTGTGCGGAATCATATGCTGCATTATTATACTGTAAAGGTGCTACCCGGCAGTATGCAGAATCATATGCTGCAATAATTATACGGTAGAGGTGCTGCCCGGCAGTGTGCGGAATCATATGCTGCATTAATTATACTGTAGAGGTGCTGCCCGACAGTGTGAGGATTCATATGCTGCAACTATCGAACTTGAAATGAACTATCAAATGGATCAACTATCGAATTTGAAATGAGCTATCAAATGGATATCAAATAACTATCGAATTTGATCGAAACTATACGAAATTACAGAATCAGCAATGGAACCGAAAAATACGATGTCCGAAATGGAACTGAAATCATGAATGGAACGAAAATGACTTGCGATTTTACAAATTTCACGTTCATACGAAATAACGAAATTATTTTGTTTCGGGTCGGAAAAAAATTTGGATGCTGTGCATTTCGGTGCCGATCTGATTCGGAACATCGGACGAATCCGAAGCACCGAATCGACCCAATTCGTGAAAAAAATTAATCGGTCCGAATCGAAACGCACATCCCTATTAAAGCTGTGTCACGGATTTTGTACTTGAGTCAAATTAAACAGTGAAATTAAATTAATTTGTTTCATAAAGTGCTTTGCTGACTATTACTTGTATTGTAAATAAAAATCAATTTGATAGTTGATATCATTTCAAAATTTGATTTCAAATTCAATAGTTGATATCAAATTCGATAGTGTGGCAAATGTTGTACCCCATAAGCTTCAATGTTAAAAATATTCCAGTTTTAATTCAATGCCTAATAAACCATTGCTTATAATATTGTGCAGTAAAAAGTCTCTTTATTTTTAGAATTTTTTTTAGGATCTTTTAAGCATTTAAAAAAAAAATATATATTTTTTTATCAATTCGAAATTTGACCTGGAATTTGAAATCGATCCGAAATTTCGTGTGGTCGCAATATCGGATTCGGGATGCCCTCGGAAGCACGAAAATGGTAAATTTCGTAGGAAGAACGAATCTGTACGAAACGAATAGCACATCCCTAAAGCTTACCATCCCCCAAAATTATGCCTGGTGCACACACATGAAACCTGTATTGTTTATAAAGTGTAAGGGCCATATTGAAAAGTTGACGCTACTGTCAGCGCTCAGTTGTGTGAGCGTTATCGTTAGCTTTGGTGGCCCTAGCGCGGGTCGACCATATTACATTCTGAATGGTAATGGGTTAAAAAACCCGTTAGCGATTCGGAGATTGCGCTTTTTAGTGCGAGTTTACTGTACTTTGCGCTCCCTATGCTTAACATGAGAGCGCAAAGAGTTAATTACTGTTAGGATTACAAAATTACTAATGCAAGGAGCTGGTGGTAACTGATTTTGCTTCTGAGTAATCCATCAGCACCAGCTAAAAAAATACCAAAATCACATACTCACCTCTCATCCTGCACGCAAGAACGGCAACCTGATCTGCTTTTTCTTGCCACCGGGAGACAGGGGGAAAATAGTCCCCCAATCTCCCTCCGCGATCACTCTGCTGATCTGCCGGATCTCGCGAGAGGCGAGATCCTGCAGGTCATGTGAAGGGCAGTGGAAGCCTCAATGGAATCCTATGGACTCCATGGAGGGGCTGCTTGCGGAAGTGCTTAGCGTTGTGTCGAGCATCCTGAGGCGTAGCGTCACATTATGGGGCAGGCTGCTGGATTAGCAGGCGCAGGTTTTCCTCCTTAGCATCCCCGTTTTAGCTTGATGATTGTAATATGGCCCTAAATATTTACGGTCAACTGTCATAAATTGATTAGCACCCAAAAATGTAGAAGAAGACGACAAACTTGGAAAACAAGAGCGATTTGTCAAGCTGTCTCCACCCTGTATGAATGCCAGTGATGGCTACTAGTAATAGTAACTAGACCAGGTTACCCGCAACGCGTATGAATTGAAAGTAATGTCCATTATACTGGAATAAAACAGAGGTTTGTGAGGGTCCTGAGGATGAGCAACGGCATTAGTGGCCTGTTCTACGGTGGGGCCTGCTCACAGGGTTTTTGCTCAATTGTGCCATTACAGGGATGAATGCTCCATATGCAAATCAGCCTGCTCTCAGCCATAAAGGGTGGCCAGTACTGATTGCCAACGACGTCACCTCTGCACGAGAGATGCAGCAACCCCCGATGATCGTTTCGGCCTTGTTAGGTCTCGTCAGGAGGGTATAGCTGACACCTCTCTAGGCACCTCTCCTCAGGACCCTCACAAACCTTTTTTCTCACTAAAAGTATACAGGGTAATCCAGATGTGGACCAATTGCTCAAGGTGCCTAGAGGGGGTGTCAGCTATTCCCTCCTGACAAGGCCTAACAAAGCCAAAACGATCGTCGGGGTTGCTGCACCTCTTGTGCAGGGATGATGTCCTTGGCAATCAGTACTGGCCACCCTTTCTGGGTAAGAGCAGGCTGATTTGCATATGGAGCATTCATCCCTGTAATGGCACAATCGAGCAGAAACCCTGTGAGAACTGAGCGGGGCCCACCATAGAGCAAGCCACTAGTGCAGCTGCTCATCCTTAGGACCCTCACAAGCCTCTTTTTTCTCACTACAAGTATACGGGGTAATCCAGATGTGGACCCCTTGCTTGAGGTGCCTAGAGGAGTGTCAGCTACACCCTTCTGACGAGGCCTAACAAGGCCGAAACGATCGTCGGGGGTTGCTGCACCTCTCGTGCAGAGATGATGTCCTTGGCAATCAGTACTGGCCACCCTTTCTGGGTGAGAGCAGGCTGATTTTTATATGGAGCATTCGTCCCTGTAATAGCACAAACGAGCAAAAACCCTGTGAGAACTGAGTGGGACCCACCACAGAGCAGGCCACTAGTGCAGCTGCTTGTCCTCAGGACCCTCACAAACCTCTTTTTTCTCACAAGTATACAGGGTAATCCAGATGTGGACCCCTTGCTCGAGGTGCCTAGAGGGGTGTCAGCTATATCCTCCTGATGAGGCCTATCAAGGCCGAAATGATCATTGGTGTCATATCCTCAGCCCCTGCTGCACTGCCTGGGGGGTCTGGGCATGGTCCTGTGCCAAGAGCTGCCCGACTACGAGAGGCGGCTCTCCAAATAGGCAGTTAAGGTGGCCGCCTAAGGCCTCACCCTCCCTGGGGCCTCGCAAGGTTGCTTTATCCCACAGTGACCTCACTCACTGGCAAGCTCATGTCAGCAGCTCCAGGCAGTGAAAGGAGCTGATGCCGCCAGAGTTACTCCTCCCAGTTCCTCCAGGCAGTGTACGTGTTCCTGGGGCCCTGCTCCTGCACTGTCAGATTAGCAGTGCACACACAGCCCCCAGTGAGTGGCTGCTCTCAGCTGCCGATGAGCTCCAGAAGCTGCAGGCTGTTACAGAGCAGCGGGAACATGGCATCCTGTCCTCTTGTCCCACATGCTGCTGAGTGAGGAGCAGAGATTCCATTCCACGAGGCTGCCAGGTGAGAAACTATCTGCTCTTTGCGCTGTAAACTCTCATATCTTAGCACCCCCTACAGAGACCCCCCCCCAGCCTCCCTCTAGTGTAAGCTGTATTGTGTGAGGGGTCTCCTGTGTCCAGGAGCAGACATTCCTGCCATATTGCAACCCATGCTGGAAAGGACAATTTTCATCCCCTGTGGTCTTTAACCCCTGCAAGGCCATTGATCTGAGCAGCACAAATGTTTTTAACCATCCCCTTTGTTGTCCTGAAATAGTTTTGTATGTTTCCTGTAAGTGTGGTGGAATATATATATATATATATACAAAACACCAAAATAGAGCACTCCATATCAATGACCACCTTCATCCACCATGAGCTGACAACTCTACAGGGTATGCACCCCTCCCTGTTCACGGGTGTGTCCCACCGTGACAGCCTATAAAGGCCAGTGCCTACTGGGAAGCTCCAGGGTGAGTAAATTCTGTAAATGCAGATACAGTCAAGTTAGATAGGACCTGTCAACGATGGGGTACATTGGCGACTGTGACAGGCTTACGCAAACTGTGATCATACTTTGTTAACTGAATCCCCATCATTTTACCTCAGTCAGGTTTTTTGAATTTTTGAAATGTGTTTTTTTTTTTTGCAGAAAATGGTGGATGAAGGTGGTCATTGATATGGAGTGCTCTATTTTGGTGTTTTGTATTTAAAGTCTTAGATGCACCCGCTTGTGTTGCAAGTATAGGCTGAGTGCAACCCCCCCTGTGGTTTGTTATATATATATAGAAAAACAGTCCAACCTTCTCAGCACTCACGCTCTGGAAATTTCTATACCGGGCGCCGTGGTGCAAAACATCCTCAAAAATGTAGTATAGCAGCAAAACAAGGAGCACTCACGGACTTAGAAAAAGTAAAATAAAATAAACTATTTATTGGAATGTCATTAAAAAAACGTTTCGGCTCAAATAAGAGCCTTTATCAAGGATAAGAGTAATAACAACAAACCTGTACTTTTATAACATATAAGCAATAAACACTCACCAACCAGATACCGCGTTGCCTCTAGCCGTATCCTTCCAAAAACCCGGAAGTATCGTGTCTGCATCGGCTCTGTGCGCGCGGAGGAGCGTAATGACGTATACCCTGGTGTTACCTTTCAGTTGTCATGGTAACCTGACACAATCTAGGGGGCGGATAAACCATGGGGAGCTTACAAACTGCGAGCGGTCCGGGTCTAAATAAACAATTCTATATAGCCTCTGAAGAATATACAAACACATAACCGAATGTAATAGATATCGAGAAACCCAATGAACGATTATTGAAGAATGGAATGTGCTGTTGAGACGTGTGTAAAGCCTATGTGTGCCGGACAGTACTATGTGGCGTGATGATCATTGCCTATGTGTACGAAGTATGAAAAAAACAGTGTACTGAGACTGAATAACTGTCAAATATGGAGAAAATACCTAGTAAGAAAAGAGATAAAACATGTGTATGCTCATGTGGAGATGCTCAAAATGTGTATGAGAGGAACGGATGATATATGCAAAAAATTGTATGCGTGATGGGGTGCAAAGAAATATGTAAGAGCTAAAATGTGGAGAGTGTGTGCGTGGTAAATCTAATGAGTGATAGAAAAATGTATGAATCAGTAGCAGATTGTATACTAAACAGCTAAATAATGTGAAGGTGGGCTGAAAATGCTCAAGTGTGCAACCTAGAAGGACTGAGAAATACTATGAAGAGTGTATGTGTATATGTATGGTATATATGTGACCCACAAGGGGTTCATAATAGCGCTATAATGCTAGACGGTATGGTAATGTGTATGGTGACAATGTGAATATGGAAAAACAAACCAGTAAAGTGGTGACATGTATAAACTACTAATGAATAGCCAAAGGTGAAATGAAAACCACCTTTGCAGAAAATGGTGGATGAAGGTGGTCATTGATAAGGAGTGCTCTATTTTGGTGTTTTGTATTTAAAGTCTTACAGTCAGGTCCAGAAATATTGGGACATCGACACAATTCTAACATCTTTGGCTCTATACACCACCACAATGGAGTTGGAATGAAACAAACACAATGTGCTTTAACTGCAGACTGTCAGCTTTAATTTGAGGGTATGTACATCCAACTCAGGTGAACGGTGTAGGACTTACAGCAGTTTGCAGATGTGCCTCCCACTTGTTAAGGGACCAAAAGTAATGGGACATTTGGCTTCTCAGCTGTTCCATGGCCAGGTGTGTGATATTCTCTCATTACCCCAATTACAATGTGCAGATAAAAGGCCCAGAGTTCATTTCAAGTGTGCTATTTGCATTTGGAATCTGTTGCTGTCAACTCTCAAGATGAGATCCAAACAGCTGTCACTATCAGTGAAGCAAGCCATCATTAGGCTGAAGAAACAAAACAAACCCATCAGAGAGATAGCAAGAACATTAGGCATGGCCAAAACAACTGTTTGGAACATTCTCAAAAAGAAGGAATGCACCGGTGAGCTCAGCAACAACAAAAGACCCAGGAGACCATGGAAAACAACTGTGGTGGATGACCGAAGAATTCTTTCCCTGGTGAAGAAAACACCCTTCACAACAGCAATTCTGTGCAAATGAACAACCTTGTGCAAAATAAGCAACAACAATGGTGATAAATCCTTAAGTCATGCGTACAAATCTGCTCCTATAGCACAAAGTGTATAATAATCCACATGTGCAAAATGCATATAAAGTACATGTGCTCATATATCCTATTCCATTCGTAAGGTGCAGACACAAAATTTGTGTTGATGTGACATCAAAAAAGTCATAAGACAGTCCTTTTATTAGGTTATCTGATAGTCTCTGGATGGCCTATGACTGTATAAAGTGCATGTGAAAAAGTGCAAATCTCAAAATGAACAAGGTCCGTGACTCCTAGTCACCATACAGTATGTAGGTCACACTTCAGACAAAATGTTCCAACATTATGCTTCCTCTCCTCAGTTGGTAGATTCCGTAGCATATATGAGGAAGACAAAAAGAGAGAGACAATAGTGCAGACTGTAGTAATTTGTGAAGTGAATATATATATATGAAAATCACTCACAAATTATAGAGCCTAATAAGTCCTGGCTCTTACCCCATATGCTATACTGCTTGAAGAAGGCACAGGTGTAGTGCCGAAACGCGTCCAGTAACCCCCCCACACACACTTTTTTTGGAATACATTTTTGAAATTTTAACTTGATTCTCATCTCTGGTTTTACTCTGTTATGGGATACCCCGTACTATTTTATCCCTTTAGAGTGAGGAGAATATTTTAAAGGTGAAAGCAGAGGAATTTTTCTCTTCCACCCAAATGCTGCAGAACTCATTGGACGGCGATTCACAGTGCAGATGGACAATGACCCAAAGCATACTGCAAAAGCAACCAAAGACTTTTTGAAGGGACAGAAGTGGAATGTTATGCAA
>RXON01003329.1:0-11750 GCA_009667805.1 Leptobrachium leishanense
CAAATCACGCACACACGCCGCTAGTGGACGCAGCGCACTCTGTACGTCCGTACTAGCGGTTCTGCGTTCTCGATAAAATGCGTTCATTTTCCACTTGCGTTGCCCAGCCGTACTTGCGTGCGACCATACTTCGTATATTGGCCGTCATTGCCCGTCATTTGCTGCTAGTGCAGCCGTGATTAAGTGCGCCTAAACGCACATTAAAAATTCGCTAATCTGACCCTAGCCTAAATGGGAGAATTTTTCTGGTTTGGCTATTTTGACCTAGAATTTTCCATTCTCCAGTCATTCTCCTGCTCTTCACCGCTCTCTGAATAACCCTGACAGGGTTATTCAGAGAAAGGTGAAAGTCAGGAGAATGACTGAAGAGAAAATTCTAGGTCAAAATAGCCAAACCAGAAAAATTCTCCCATTTATCTCACTTTCCAAATCGGCTTTTGTCTAGAATTTTCCATTCTCCAGTCATTCTCCTGCTTTTCACCGCCAAAAAATCAGTAAACTTTTTCTGCGTGTCCGAAAATGTCTCCTCTTTTCATACAGACTGCCGCCCCAAGCAGTTGTTTATGGATAGATTAAAGGAAAAGCATTTACCGTCATTTGAAATGTCATTTTTTGTTTTTTACATATTTCTATACATCGTAGAAATCCGCCACTTCACGGGCAGGTTATGGGGACCTCCTAGGCACAATATTTGAAGGAATTTTTCGTTTTTATTTTTAACCCTTATTTCATGGAAAACTCACTGTCCCTTTAAAAACGTTTTTTTTTTACTTTTTGTCCTTGTTTCCTGTCCCCCAGGGCACTACCCGGACCCCCATACACCTTTTATGGCAAATATCCAGGGGTCAAGTCCTGGGGAAAAAAGTGAGGGAACTCACCCAAGATTTCCTCCACTATCCCCACCATCCGGAAAAAAAAAGTGTGTTTGTGTATACAGTTGTGTTCAAAATTATTCAATCCCCACTGAAATTGAGTGTTTTGGCCAGTTTGACATTGATTTTGATCATTCAGTCATCTTGCTTACAATTAAATCAAAGAGGCACGTGTAGGTCAGACAAATATAACATAACATTTACAGTATAATGAAATAACCACAAATGTCTTTTCTGTGCTCACATCATTATCAGTTTTATTCAACCCCCAAGTGACATTCAATTTTAGTACTTAGTACAACATCCTTTTACAGTTATAACCGCTTTTAAACGTGAAGCATAGCTTGACACAAGTGTCTTGCAGCGATCTACGGGTATCTTCGCCCATTCGTCATGGGCAAAAGCCTCCAGTTCAGTCACATTCTTAGGCTTGCGCACTGCAACTGCTTTCTTTAAGTCCCACCAGAGGTCCTCAATCGGATTTAAGTCAGGTGACTGCGATGGCCAGTCCAAAATGTTCCAGCCTTTAATCTGCAACCATGCTCTGTGGACTTGGAGGTATGCTTGGGATCATTGTCCTGTTGAAAGGTCCAACGTCTCCCAAGCCTCAGGTTGTGACGGACTGCATCACATTGTCATCCAATATCTCCTGGTACTGAAGAGAATTCATGGTACCTTGCACACGCTGAAGCTTCCCTGTACCTGCAGAAGCAAAACAGCCCCAAAGCATGATTGACCCCCCGCCATGCTTCACAGTAGGCAAGGTGTTCTTTTCTTCATAGGCCTTGTTCTTCCTCCTCCAAACACAGTGTTGATCCATGGGCCCAAACAGTTCTAATTTTGTTTCATCAGTCCACAGATCACTATCCCAAAACTTCTGTGGTTTGGCCACATGACTTTTGGCATACTGCAGTCGACTCTTCTTATTCTTTGGAGACAGCAAGGGGGTGCGCCTGGGAGTTCTGGCATGGAGGCCTTCATTACGCAGTGTGCGCCGTATTGTCTGAGCTGAAACTTCAGTACCCACATCTGACAAATCTTTTCTCAGTTCCTCAGCAGTCACACGGGGACTTTTCTCCACTCTACGCTTCAGGTAGCGCAGAGCAGTCGAAGTCAGCATCTTCTTTCTGCCACGACCAGGTAGCGTTTCAACAGTGCCCTTTGCCTTGAATTTGCGAATGATGCTTCCTATGGTCTCTCTTGGTATGTTTAACATCTTTGCAATCTTCTTATAGCCATTGCCCTTCCTCTGAAGAGTAATCACCTCTTCTCTTGTCTTCCTGGACCATTCTCTTGACTTCACCATGTTTGTAACCACACCAGTAAATGTCTAGAAGGAGCTGAGTATCACAGTCATTTTAAAGCTGCCTAATTGGTGCTTATTATGCTTTATTGCTGCTCCGTGACATCCACAGGTGTTTTCAATACCTGATTGAAAACACTTGAATGAACCTCTGTTCTTCAGAGTGGTAGTCTTTAAGGGGTTGAATAATTGTGTCAATGAAGAATTCACAAAAAAAACATTTACTACTGTTTTACAAAACCAATTGATGTAATTTTAGTTGCATATGGTTCTTTAAAAAGTCCTTGTAGGATTTCATTCTGAATACAATTACAAATGTACACTAAATTCCCTAAAACCCTTTACAGCATTGGGGGTTGAATAATTTTGAACACAACTGTATACACACACACTTATACAATACATTTTCGGTGTTTCAGTCAAACAGGTTAAACATGGGAATCCCATAGGATTCAATATATAAATGTAATATCTTTTTTTTTTCTTAAAAACTTTTATTGAACATCTTTTTGTATTTATATGACGAAAGCTTTGTTTCCCAATTTTTTTTTTTTGTATATAAATTTTTTTATTGAGGTTCACACAGAAGAAACAGATGCCAGAAATCACCAAGATTGGGATAATGAAAAAGGTGGATCACGCAGGATCCTGCAGTTATCAATTCTAGCAATAACATAAGATTTGCAATACAAGCAATCTGTGGAACCAAACTTTCCCAAGTTAAACTAAAACACAATAAAATTTATAACACTTTAAAACATAACCGAACACACAAATCATAAGAGTACACAAAATTACGGGGAGAAAAAAAAAAAAAAAAGAAAGAAAAAAAAAAAAAAGAAAAATCAGAAATAAAATCCTTATGCATATGCTTGGTGAGGTCCACAGACGGCAATATTTATGCTGTATCCTCAAATATCTCCTTTATATCATTTATAAAAAAAAAAAAAAAATTTAGATCAGGTTTCCAGACTTTACAAAAAGTTCCCATCCTTCCCATATGTCTTGAAACATGCTGAAAGAGTTTACAGCCCTGTGGTACATGTCTTCGTACAGATAAACATTCTCCAATGATAACATGACTTCTCTCATTGAGGGACTATCTTGAGAAAGCCAATGACGTGCTATAGTAGATTTAGCTACGCTAAGTATAATCGATATGATGCCTCTATGCCGCTGTTGGATAGTAATTGGAAGCATATGTAAGAGGTATTGTTTAGGGCATAGGGGCATAGATATTCCGGTACAGTGAGATATCAGTCTACAAACTTTCCCCCAGAAGGTAGCTAGCAGCGGACATTGCCAAAAGATGTGAAGGATAGAACCGACACTGGTGCCACAGCGCCAGCATACACTGGAATGCCCGGATATATGAGCCACACGATTCGGGGTCAAGTACCATCTATATAAGAGTTTAAGATGTGCCTCCCGCAGATTAGTGCTCCTGGTATATTTATAGACCGTTTCTGTGGCGTAGAACCAGTCTTCCTTAGAAGACTCGAACGACAGATCTTTTTCTCATCTAATCATATAAGGTAGTTTCTTATTGGGGTTCGCAGACAACAAACTATCATAACATAAAGACAAAGGCTTTTTCGTAACTTTTTTACCTAAGCACAATCTGTGGAAGGCCGTAGTCTCCGTCGCTGCAAAGGAGGAAATACCCCGTTGAGTCAGTGCATGTTTTACCCTAAGGTACTTGAAACATTCGCTAGTGGGAAGAGCAAACTCGCGCGCTATGTCCGGGAAGGTTTTAATGGAAGAGGATGTAAAAAGCTGATGAATATGTGTAAGGCCTAATTGAAACCAACGGTCAAGGTTCAGGTCTTGTATAGTGCGACAGAGGAAGCGCAATGGAGCTAAGCTGAGCAATGAGAAAGGTCGTACAAGGCGTCTACCCCATAGCCGCCATGACATAAGGGAAAGGAAAGTGGAGGGCAAGATACGTTCCTGGAGGGATCAGCCAAATGACAAATGATTTAGGTAAGCTAAAAAAATGGTCGGAGTTGTGGCAATTGAGTTTTAATGTGGATAAGTGCAAGATAATGCACCTGGGACGTAAAAACCCAAGGGCTGAATATAGAATATTTGATACAGTCCTAACCTCAACATCTGAGGAAAGGGATTTAGGGGTTATTATTTCAGAGGATCTAAGGGTAAGTAGTCAATGTAATAGAGCAGCAGGAAATGCTAGCAGAATGCTTGGTTGTGTAGGGAGAGGTATTAGCAGTAGGAAAAGGGAAGTGCTCATGCAACTGTACAGAGCACTGGTGAGACCTCACTTGGAGTACTGTGTGCAGTACTGGAGACCGTATCTCCAGAAGGATATAGACATCTTGGAGAGAGTTCAGAGAAGGGCTACTAAAATGGTGTACGGCTTGAAGGAGAAAAGTTACCAAGAAAGGCTTAATGATCTTAACATGTACAGCTTGGAAAAAAGACGAGACAGAGGAGATATGATAGAAACATTTAAATACGTAAAGGGAATCCACAAGGTAGAGGAAGGGAGTATATTTAAAAGGAAACAAAATAGCAAAACAAGAGGACATAGTCTTAGATTAGAGGGGCAAGGTTTAAAAGTAACATCAGGAAGCATTATTTTACTGAGAGGGTGGTGGATACATGGAACAGTCTTCCAGTAGAAGTGGTAGAGGCCAAAACAGTAATTGAATTTAAGCAAGCATGGGATAGGCATAAGGCTATCCTAAACAAAAGATAAATCCAGGTAAAGTATCCATGTAATTGGGCAGACTAGATGGGCCGAAAGGTTCTTATCTGCCGACATTTTTCTATGTTTCTATGTTTCTATACCCTCCAATGCGTGGTGTGGGAGCTTCTCAAACCACATCAGGTCGTGAACTCGAAAAGGAGCAATGTAAGCATTCTCCATCCGTAACCATAAAGGAGTGTCTCGCTGGGACATGGAGGACAGGAGCTGAGCCAATAGAGCTGCTCTGTAGTATGCTGTAACGTTTATAAAGCCTAGCCCCCCCCCCCTACGTCTAGTCGCGGTAATTGTGGAGGCTGGAATGCGTGGAGGCCTCACTTTCCATATGTGTGCCTGCAGCATTTTTTGCATGCGTAGCAACATATGTGCCTGGATAAAAACTGGGATGTTCCTGAAAAAATAAAGAATCTAGGATAAAATACACATCTTCAGAGCTGCCATACGTCCCATCCAAGAGACCTCCAGATCAAGCCAGGAGGACAGTTGGGAGGAGATAGAAGTCATTAGGGGTTATAATTATATTTGAGGATAGTACCCCTGGATTGGTAAGAGAAATACCTAAATATTTCAAAGAGGTCGTTCTCCAGTCGAATGGATATAAGGCCCTTAAGGTGGAGAGTGAGAGATCATCAACATGTAGCGGCAGTGCCTGCGTCTTGCTCACATTGTTTTTATAATAGGAGACTAGGCCATATGAAGTCAGCTGACGCATCAGAGATGGTAAATAAGTTTCAGGGGATGTAAGAAAAATCAAAATATCATCCGCGAACAAAGCTAATTTATGAATTCCATCTGGTGTAGAGATGCCAGAGATGGAAGTGTCCCGCCTGATCCGTGAGGCCAAGGGCTCCAAAGCCAAAACAAAGATGAATGGGGAGAGTGGACATCCCTGCCTGGTGCCATTGGTAATAGAGAACGAGGAGGAAAGAAACCCAGATGCCAGGACCTTTGCCGTTGGAAGGGAATACAGGCTCATGATACTATCAATAAATAGGGCAGGGAAACCAAAGGTTTCTAGTGCCTTACGCATATAGCCCCAGTGTAGGCGGTCAAATGCCTTCTCGGCATCCAGTGCCAGGAGAAGCCCAGATGTATTGGTTCTATAGGCGATATCGATTATATTATAGAACCGTCGGGTGTTGTCACATGTCTGTCTGCCAGTTACAAACCCGGTCTGTTCCGCTGATATCAAGAATGGCAGCAAAGGAGCCATTCTAGACGCCATCAGTTTTAGCGTATAGTTTAGCATCCACATTTAATAAGGATATAGGACGAAAGTTCGCACAGCTGGTCGGGATTTGCCAGGTTTAGGTAATGTTATAATAGTAGCTTGAAGCATTTCCGGGGGTATTACACCTGTGGATTGATATGGTTGAAAAGTCCCGTAAGGGTGGTATTAGAATGTCTGCGAAGGTTTGATAATAATATAAATTAAAAAACCGTCCGGCCCAGGGGCTTTATTCTTTGGAAGAGCTTTAATGGCCTTACGCACCTCTTCCTCTGTGAACGGAACCAGCAACTCTGCCGCTTGTGAACGGATAGGAAGGGGAGTTCTGCTTCCTGGAGGAATTGAGTTATCTCATCTGGGTTCGGGTCGTGAGTCGCAGGATCTGATTTTAGGTTATATAAAGAGGCGTAGAAGTTGGCAAACTCCTCTGAAATTTTTAACGGGTTGTAAATCCTATCCCCTCCATTATCTAATAGGTAAGGAATTTTGGTTTGTAGTCTTTTAGATTTCAATTTAGATGCCAGTAACCGGCCAGCCTTGTTGCCCTGGTTTCCCAATTTTTTAAACAGCCATATTATTTTTTTATAGGCCTTTCGCTCTTTGAATTAGATGAGGGACATCTAAAAGGTCAATGTAAGAGGTGAAAGAAGACCTCTTCACTCAACATTAGTGTTTGCCTACCCCCTACGCACTCCTATGCGTGGGTCCAAAGAGAAAATGCTGCTGGCCCCCCTCAAACTAGTCACATCAAAAAACAGCAATGTGCAGTGTGTATGAATGTATCACAGAGCTCCACAGCAATAAAACCCACAGTAATGTGCGGTGTGTATGAGGGTGTCACAGAGCTCCACAGTCATGAGCGGTCTGTATGAGGGTGACACAGAGCTCCACAGTCATGCGCGGTCTGTATGTGGGTGTCACAGAGCTCCACAGTCAAGCTCGGTGTGTGTGAGGGTGTCACAGAGCTCCACAGTCATGCACGGTGTGTGTGAGGGGACACAGAGCTCCACAGTCATGCCTGGTGTGTGTGAGGGGACACAGAGCTCCACAGTCATGCCTGGTGTGTGTGAGGGGACACAGAGCTCCACAGTCATGCCTGGTCTGTATGAGAGGACACAGAGCTCCACAGTCATGCCTGGTGTGACTGAGGGTGTCACAGAGCTCCAGGCATGCCTGGTGTGTGTGAGGGGACACACAGCTCCACAGTCATGCCTGGTCTGTATGAAGGGACACAGAGCTCCACAGTCATGCCTGGTGTGTGTGAGGGGACACAGAGCTCCACAGTCATGCCTGGTCTGTATGAGGGGACACAGAGCTCCACATTCATGCCTGATCTGTATGAAGGGACACAGCGCTCCACAGTCATGCCTGGTGTGTATGAGGGTGTCACAGAGCTCCAGTCATGCCTGGTGTGTGTGAGGGGACACAGAGCTCCACAGTCATGCCTGGTCTGTATGAAGGGACACAGAGCTTCACAGCAATTAACCCTTTCGCTGGTGAGGCGTTTCACGCCTCTGTGCTGAGGTCATATTTACCGGTTTTGCCTCAATGTTTAAATGCGTTTTGAAGGCTTATTTTAGTATATGACCCAGACATATTATATATCGTTCTTTCCGTCAGACTCGGCAGATATTAATTATGTCATTATTATATGTATACGTCATGACCTGTCTGTATATTATAACAAAAAATGCAATAAAATATGAATTTTCAATAATTTACAATGTGTAAAGTGTATTTTTTTCACATTTTAACATGCGAGCAATTGCGGTTATATTTTGTATGGGGTGCGCTTGTTAAAAAAATTAGAGATGGGGTCTCGTTACATTTTTTTTGGGGGAAATTACACGCGATTTTTTAACAAACGCACCGCATACAAAAATCGTTAGTGCAGCATCATTGTTCACATTATAATTGAAATGGGAACAATATTGCGGCATTAACAAACCAAAAAAAAAAAAAAACTTGTTTATTTTTTTTTATAATTTTTTTTAAATATATTTTTTTATTTTAATTTTTATTTGTTTTAAAAAACTTTTTTTCACAGTCGTGTTTGATATCGTTGGAACGGCCATGCTCTGGCCGATCCAACAGTACCAAACTTTAACCCCTAGCTGCCACGATCGCGGAGATAGGGGGTTCATTGAAACCCCCTATCTCCACCGTTGGTGGCAGCTAGGGGTTAACTCCAGGACTGGCGTCATCATGCTATGCACGATGACGCCAGTCCTCAGGGGGAGTTCCCGGAGGCTTGGCCGACATCCAAGATGTCGGCCAGCTCCGGGAAAGGATCACGAACCGGCGCTTTTCAGCGCCGATTCGTGATCCAGCTCCCAGGGGTTAATGAGAGCCACCGTTTGGAAGGGCAGGCTGTGCCCTTCCCAGCGGTGCCTGTCTTAAACCCCCTGCTCCCCGGCGATTGAGGGAGAGAGGTCCGAAGGACCTCCCCCTACTTTCAGGCGCCTCCTCCGCACATGCGCGGGGGGCGCTGAATTAGATGTCATCGCGTTGCCGCGATGACATCTAATGTCCCCCGCCGGGCTCCCGAGTGCTGGGCTGACATCCAAGATGTCAGCCCGCACCGGGGGGGCGCAGCAATCCGCCGGAATCCTGAGCGCGTCCGTAGCACAGGAGAACCACTTGGCTGGACACGCTGAGCGCGTCCATAGCAGCCAAGTGGTTAAACTCCCTGTAATGTGATTAATAAGTAAAGCTGGCAGCCTGGCTTACACTCCCCCTCCCCCCACTCCATTCAAACCTGGCAGACTGGTTACAGGTTTGACTTGTGGCAGGTGGATGTGAGGGAGACTGTCCTGGCTGCAGATTGTGGGACCCCCACAGCCTCCATTACAATTTAACAGCAACCTGAGAGACAGGGAGGGAGGGTGGAGGCTGTGGGGGTCACTCGGTGAGGGAGGGAGGGAGGGAGGGAAGGGTTGTGGAGGGAAGGGGATTTTGCTGCAGGGCCTCCAGGAAGGGGTTAAGTGGAGGGAGGGGGCAATCCTCCATTATTCCAGATGCACACAGGAGCTGTGCCTGTCCTGCCTGATCTCTGTTGATCTCTCCAGCCGCTGCACATTAATAAAGGCTGCAGCTGTTCAGAGATCAGACAGGGTTCTCGTAGGGCTCTTACTTTTAGAGGTGTTGGATCATGCGGTGAGTGGCAGCACCCTGCTCCTCTTAGTCCAGTCAGAAAAAAAACATACTACATACAATGATATTATTCCCCCTCTCCTGCTTACCTTCTTTGCAGGGAGGGGGCCAAATCACTGCTGGTCCCTTGGGCACAGGGAAGGGGAGCATGATTCCCCGGCTGGTCTGGGTCGGATCACTGGTAGTCTGGGTGGGAGGGGCCCGGTCTCCTCAAGTGCTGGCCACCTGACAGGGAGTCCAGCGCGGCATTGTGATGCATCATGAGAGTGCGCCGGACTCACTGTCAGAGGAAGCGGAAGCAGAGGAAGCGGAACTCCTCACACATGCGGCCGTGATTAACAGGAGGATGGCAATCGCCCCACAGGCGCTTCTCGGTCTATGGCTTAACGTGGGAACAGCGTTCCCACTGCGTTCCTGCTACAGGAGAAGTGCAAGAACGCCGTTCCCATGCGTTCCTGCTGGACTCGAGGCTGCAAATATCTAGCATATATGCCCTTTGAGGGCACTCTATAAACCGAATTTTCAGCCCCATTGACTTGTATTGAGTTCGGGTTCGGATACGAACATTTGGGAAGTTCGGGTTCGGCTCCGAACCGAACTCAGAGAGTGTTCGGCTCATCCCTAGTCAGAGACATGGACATTATTTGTTGGGCTAGTCTATCACTTGGAACATGTCATGGTCCTCATAATCTACAGCAGGGCTGTCAAACTCCGCCCCCTGGATGTTTCTGAACTACAACTCACATGAATGACTCCTTACTCTATTATACTCAATATACTATATATTCAAAGAATTCAGGGATTGTAGCACAGCAACTTCTGGGAGACTTGATATATATCTGTGCTCATTTCCTCTTGAAGGTACGCATGGCTGAGACTGGAGTTGGATTAAACTACATACGGGGGATGCATGAGATTACTGCTATAGAAATCCTGAAAACTACCATAGCAAAGGTTTTATCGTCATTCTAATTGTCTAAACAAGCTTACTAAATCCACCTAGTAGAAGAAGTATTTTGGCATTTTAAACTATTTTTTATTTATTTTTGCAAAGCATTTTACCGGGAAGGATACATTTTAGATTTCTCTCGTTTTCAAGTAGTCCTGGGTTATTACTTGTCTTCGTCCTAGAATGAGTTAATCTTATTACTTCAGCTATCCTCTATATCAGGGCTCAAAATTTCAGGTCCCGAGCTACAGCCAGGCCTTAAGCGTTACTCTCACCAGTTGCCACAACCAACCCTACCCTTAAATCTGCCTAAACACACCCTTCAAATTATAATTTCATTATCATTGACAATACAACAAAGCAATTGTAAACATAAAGGAAAATAATGTGTGTGTGTATGAGCACATCACAAAGCTCCACATTAATAAAACTCACATTCATTCACACTGCACAATACTGTGAGTTTTATTGCTGTGGAGCTCTGTGATATGCTCATACACACTGCACATTACTGTGAGTTTTATTGCTGTGGAGCTCTGTGATACAGTAATGTGCAGTGTGTATAAACATATCACAGAGCACCACAGCAATAAAACTCACAGTAATGTGCTGTGTGTATGAGTGTATCACAGAGCTCCACAGCCTTTTTGATACCCCGGCCAATCCCATTCTTCAATACACCCCACCCATAGCCCCCTCCATTCTCTTTATGCAGGTCCCCCATTTTTGTTTTTAAGCAGATCCCTCTTTTTTTGTTTCAAGGCAGGTCCTTTTTTTGTTTCTAGGCAGGTCCCCCTTTTTTCTTTCTAGGCAGGTCCCCCTTTTTTCTTTCTAGGCAGGGCCCCCTTATTTGTTTCTAGGCAGGTCCCCTTATTTGTTTCTTGGCAGGTCCCCCATTTTGTTTCTAGGTAGGTCCCCTTTTTGTTTCTAGGCAGGTCCCCCTTTTTGTTTGTATGTTGATCCCCATTTTTTTCTAGGCAAGGCCCCCCCATCGCCACTCACCAGATCGGGTCTCGGCGACTCCTCCAGGCTGACTCCGCTGTCATCCTATGTCACGTTGCAGGACAGGTGACCCTTCAACATGAATCTCGCAGGTCACGCAAGAGGGGGCGGCGTCAATGTAGCATGCCGTTCCCAGACTCGTGTTACGAGTGTGGGAGGCACGCTGCAGCGCGCCTCCGACCAGACAGCTCCAGATTCGGACACTGAGAGTCCGATACTGGAGCTGTAGAATAAGAAGGCCCACAAACAACCCGGAAGCCAACGGGTCAGTCTGCCACACTCGCCCTCATTTAATTTCCACTCGCCAAATGCAAGCTGGCGAGTGGAAAGTTTGAGGTCTGCTCTATATCCCCATTTCTACAGCTAAAACATTCAAATCTTACTGGATCACGGTAGTGGCGTGGAACTCCTTTGCTTTACCAGCGCTGAGGAGGAAAGGGGAGGGAACTGAGGTCAGGTAACAAATTCGTAGAGGAAGGAATACCAGTCTGCTGTAAACAAAGAAGCAGTAGTTA
>RXON01003330.1:0-41608 GCA_009667805.1 Leptobrachium leishanense
CTGCATTTTGCGAGCTATTTGCTGCTGTCTGACACTATCATTTTGCCCAAAAAAAAAAAAAAAAAAAAAAAAAGGGGGATTTTTTTTGGAGCTGGCCATTACTAAACTAAATTAGTAACTATAGGCTATGCATTGCCACTAGCCTGAATCCATATAAGCACTGTTTGAAATATGTCCTTTTAGTCAGATTGGTACTACCGAGTACTGGGAGTATTATTACTGGGGAGCTCTGGGATACGCTCACACCCACTGCATATTAGGGAGTTTTATTGCTCTGCAGCTCTGAAACACAACACACATTACTGTATAAGAGCTGAACAGCAATAAAACTCTCAGTAATCTGCAGTGGGTATGAGCGTATCCCATAGCTGCCCAGTGATAAAACTCACAGTAATGTACCATGTGTAGGAGTGTGATTTTTTATTGCTGTGGAGCTCTGAGATATACGCATACCCACCGCACATTACAAAGAGTCACATGGAGCGCTGAGATTCCTTAACCCAAAGTATTGTTCATCTTTCTAGTGGGGATGTTTAGGATGTGAGGTTTATAGTTTTTGTTGCCATTTTTCGGTGTTCTGGAAAGCTATTAAAGTTATATTGCAAGCACTTCATTTTTCTCAGTTGTAAGGTTTACAATTTTGACACCAGATTTGTGTATGTGACAGACCCAAGGAGGCAGGGGCTTTTTATTCCTCAGAGAGCAGTTTGTGGGTGCTGGGGAGGGGGGCGTTCAACCCAGTAAGGGCACGGAAGGTAGCTGGGTCTGTGTAACCGTTTTCGGATACCTTTGCCCTCTCGCCTGGCTAAGTGGCAACTGACGTTTCGATATTAGAAAGACTTATTCCAGACTATTGGGGAATATGGAGATGGTGGATAATATAAATCTATTTGTTTTTTCAATGTACATCTGTTCACTGGTTGACCATTCCCCAGCTAACTAAAGATTACTGATAAGAAGTGTCCTTGTGCCATGGAGATAATTGGACTAATGTTTAAAAGTTTGTAAGTGCCTGAGAATTTCCCAGTTTGGGTTTCCCTGCCCATTCAGTGAGTGGTTTGTGAGTTTTTATGCAGCACAGGGGGATGACCTTAAGAGTTCATAAAAGGGTCTGCCAAGTTTGAATAAACTGATTTTTCTACTCCCAAAATCAGATCTGTCCGGTTATTGGGGAAATTCTATGAAGCAATTTGGAGGTCCATTACATAGGAAGCACCTCTTGGCAGAGATACCTAGTCGGGGTATCAAGGAGTCAGTAAGTGTAGAAATTGTAATTTTTCAAAAATTTCAATGTACAAAATATTGGCTGCTAACATGCTTTTACAAAACGTATGCACGTAGAAAAGGTGTTAAAAAATATATTTCAACTTACCTGACTTTTATTAACATGATCATTTGGATGAACTGGATCTTTGCTTCCAAGTTCACCCCCCATCAATTCAATTGCTCGGTTACTGATCACCTCATTTACGTTCATATTTGTCTGTGTTCCTGAACCAGTTTGCCATACAACCAGTGGAAAATGATCATTTAATTTACCAGCAGCCACCTAATAAAAGAAAAAAAGATGATTAAACATCAATACCTTACCTTTTCATACCAATGAACAGAAAACAAGTTTTTTTTAACCCCTTAAGGACAGGAGCAATTTTACAACTTCGGCGCTCTTTGAGAAGTTAAGTTTGCTGGGCTCATTTTGACCGTTTTTGCTCATCATGTTTAAACGCAGTTTTAAGACACGTATTAATATACCACTCAGACAAATTATAGATCGTTCTTTCCGGCAGACTCGGATATCTATATATCATACACACACGTCATGCCCTGCCAGAATGCTAGAACAAAAAATTTAAAAAAATGAATTCAATAAAATTTCACTCATCCACAGTGTGTAAAGTATTTTTTTTCCCCTCATTTTATTATCTGATCCTTTGCGATTATATTCTATGGGGTAGACTTCTTAACCCTTTCGCTGCTGAGGCTTTTCCCGCCTCTGTGCTGAGGTCATTTTTACCGGTTTTGCTCATCAGGTTTAAATGTGTTTTTAAGGCTTATTTTAGAATATGACCCAGACATATTATATATCGTTCTTTCCGTCAGACTCGGCAGATTCATAATATGTCATTATATGTATACATCATGACCTGTCTGTATATTATAACAAAAAATGCAATAAAATATGAATTTTCAATAATTTACAACGTGTAAAGTGTTTTTTTTTTTCACATTTTAACATGCGAGCAATTGCGGTTATATTTTGTATGGGGTGCGCTTGTTAAAAAAATTAGAGATGGGGTCTCGTTACATTTTTTTTGGGGAATATTACATGATTCTTAACAAACGCACCGCATACAAAAATAGTTAGTGCAGCATCATTGTTCACATAATTGAAATGGGAACAATATTGCTGCATTAACAAACCAAAAAAAAGAAAAAAAAAAAAAAATTTTATTTTTACAAACTTTTTTATACTCACGTTTGGTATTGTTGGAACGGCCATGCTCTGGCCGATCCAACAATACCAAACATTAACCCCTAACTGCCACGGATCGGGAGATGGAGATAGGGGGTTCCAATAAACCCTCTATCTCCACCATTGGTGGCAGTTAGGGGTTAACCCCAAGACTGGCGTCATTGTGCTATGCACGATGACGCCAGTCCTCAGGGGGCATTCCCGGAAGCTTGGCTGACATCCAAGATGTCGGCCAGCTCCGGGAAAGGATCACGAACCGGCGCTTTTCAGCGTCGATTCGTGATCCGGCCCCCATGGGGTTAATGCCAGGTACCATTTGGAAGGGCAGGCTGTGCCCTTCCAAACGGTGCCTGGGTTAACCCCCGCAACGCCGCCGATCGGGAGGGAGAGAGGTCCGAAGGACCTCCCCCCCTTTCAGGCGCCTCCTCTGCACATGCGGGGGGGCGCCTGAATTAGGGGTCATCGCGCCCCCGCGATGACACCTAATTACTCCGGCGGCTGTTCCGGATGCTGGGCTAGGCTGACAGAGGATGTCAGCCCGCACCGGGGGGGGGGGGCAGCGATCGGCCGGGACCCGGCCGAACGCTGACCCCAAAGAGAGGACGCGCTCAGCGCGTCCACCGCATGGAACGTGACGTGCGGTTGGACGCGCTGAGCGCGTCCACCGCATGGAACGTGACATGCGGTTGGACGCGCTGAGCGCGTCCACCGCATGGAACGTGACATGCGGTTGGACGCGCTGAGCGCGTCCACCGCATGGAACGTGACATGCGGTGGACGCGCTGAGCGCGTCCACCACATGGAACGTGACATGCGGTTGGACGCACTGAGCGCGTCCACCGCATGGAACGTTACATGCGGTTGGACGCGCTGAGCGCGTCCACTGCAGCGAAGGGGTTAAAAGAATTAGAATGGGGTACCCAATTTTTTTTGGGGAGAAATTATGTGATTTTAGCTACCGTAGATACTAGAGTATAGCGAGACCCGAATATAACGCGATGGATAGAGAATACTCAAGACTCGAATATAACGCGAGGGACAAAATTTTACCTTACCAGTAAACAATTTAAATCCTTCCAGGTTCTCTTAACACAGTCAGGCCACCCCTCAGGCCACGGTTCTCTGCTCTAGAATGATTGCAGTTGTTACTAAGTATGAAGCTGCTGGCCACCCTTCTTTAATTGCGATTATTGCCCGGCGGAGACGAGCGAGGTGATCAATTGGCTAAACCGAGCGCGCCCTCTGGCCGTGATGGATCCCACCTCTCCCGAATCCGGGAGTTCCTGAAGTGTTTTCAAGCATCAGGGAGCCCACATTCACTTCTGCGAGACTACCGGAATTTTACAGGAGACTTGCGAACCAGAGCAAGGCAAGTTATTATTTTTTTTTTTTACACGCGAAGCAGATGTCTTCAATATAACGCGACCTCTCCAATTTTAAGGTAAATTTTTGTCACCAAAATCTAGCGGTATACTCTAGTATCTACAGTAACCGCCCAAAAAAAAAAAAAAAAATACTGAAGCATCATTGTTCACATAATTGAAATTTGAACAATAATGCTGCATTAAAAGATAAAAATTAAAAAAAAAAAAAGATTTTTTAATTATTTTTTTTTATTATTTAGAAGAAGAACCCCCCTATCTCCTCCATGGGATTTTCTTAGGAAATACCTTTGCAGCTAGGGGTTCCCCGGTTAACCCTTTCGCTGCGGTGGACGCGCTCAGCGCATCCACCCGCAGGTAGTTTGCGGCTAGCGATCGGCCGGATTCCGTCCGATCTGTGCCCTCCGGTGCGGGCTGACATCGATGTCAGCCTAGCACCCGGGACCGCCACCGGCACCAATAGATGTCATCGCGGCGGCGCGATGACATCTATTTCAGGCGCCCCCTCTGCGAGTGCGGAGGAGGTGCCTGAAAGGGAGGGGGGGGGGGGAGGAGGTCCTTCAGACCTCCCTCCCGATCGCCGGGAGCCAGCTGCTAAAGGCAGGCACGGTTTGGAAGGGCAAACTGTGCCTGCCTTTAACCCCTTGGGTGCCGGATCACGATTTGGCGTCGAAAAGCGCCGAATCGTGATACTCTCCGGGGCTGGCCGACATCTTGGATGTTGGCCAAGCTTCCGGGAATGCCCCATGACGACTGGCGTCATCGAGCATAGCGCGATGACGCCAGTCCTGGAGTTAACCCTAACTGCCACCAATGGTGGAGATAGGGGGTTCATCGGAAACCCCTATCTCCCGATCCGTGGCACCAAGGGGTTAATGTTTGGAGCATGGCCTTTCCAACGATGCCAAACATGACCATGTAAAAATATAAAAAAAAAAAAATTAACAAGTTGGTTTTTTTTTGTTTGATTTGTTAATGCAGCAATATTGTTCCCATTTCAATTATAATGTGAACAATGATGCTGCACTATTTTTGTATGCGGTGCGTTTGTTAACCCTTTTCGCTGCTGAGGCTTTTCCCGCCCCTGTGCTGAGGTCATTTTTACCGGTTTTGCTCATCATGTTTAAACGTGTTTTGAAGGCTTATTTTAGTATATGACCCAGACATATTATATATTGTTCTTTCCGTCAGACTCGGTAGATTCATAATATGTCATTATTATATGTATACGTCATGACCTGTCTGTATATTATAACAAAAAATGCAATAAAATATGATTTTTCAATAATTTACAATGTGTAAAGTGGTTTTTTTTCACATTTTAACATGCGAGCAATTGCGGTTGTATTTTGTATGGGGTGCGCTTGTTAAAAAAATTAGAGATGGGGTCTCGTTACTTTTTTTTGGGGAAAAATTACACGATTTTTAACAAACACACCGCATACAAAAATCGTTAGTGCAGCATCATTGTTCACATAATTGAAATGGGAACAATATTGCTGCATTAACAAACCAAAAGAAAGAAAAAAAAAATTGTTTATATTTTTTACATTTTTTTTTATTTTTTTTTTTTATTTTTAATTTTTTTTACAATTTTTTTTCACATTTGTGTTTGGTATCGTTGGAACGGCCATGCTCTGGCCGATCCAACGATACCAAACTTTAACCCCTAGCTGCCACGGATCGGGAGATCGGGGGTTTCAATAAACCCCCTATCTCCACCATTGGTGGCAGCTAGGGGTTAACTCCAGGACTGGCATCATCGTGCTATGCACGATGACGCCAGTCCTCAGGGGGAGTTCCCGGAAGCTTGGCCGACATCCAAGATGTCGGCCAGCTCCAGGAAAGGATCACGAACCGGCGCTTTTCAGCGCCGATTCGTGTTCCGGCTCCCCAGGGGTTAATGCCAGGTACCATTTGGAAGGGCAGGCTGTGCCCTTCCAAATGGTGCCTGGGTTAACCCCCGCAACGCCGCCGATCGGGAGGGAGAGAGGTCCGAAGGACCTCCCCCTCCCTTTCAGGCGCCTCCTCCGCACATGCGGGGGGGGGGCGCCTGAATTAGGTGTCATCGCGCCGCCGCGATGACACCTAATTTCACCGGCGGCGGTTCCGGATGCTGGGCTGACATCGAGGATGTCAGCCCGCACCGGGGGGGCCAGCGATCGGCCGAACGCTGACCCCAAAGTGTGGACGCGCTCAGCCGCATGGAAGGTGACATGCGGTTGGACGCGCTGAGCGCGTCCATAGCATCGAAGTGGTTAAAATTAGGGGGGTTTTTTGGGAAAATTTCGAGTCCCCATTTTATAATTTTTTTAACAAACGCACCCCATAGAAAATATAACCGCAAATGCACGCATGTTAAAATGTGAAAAAAAACACTTTGTAAATTATTGAAAATTCTAATTTTATTTTATTTTTTGTTATATGCAGACAGGACATGACGTATACATATAATAATGATATATTATGAATCTGCCGAGTCTGCCGGAAAGAACGATATATGTCTGGGTCATATATTAAAATAAGGCTTCAAAACGCGGTTAAACATGAGGAGCGAAACCGGTAAAGATGACCTCAGCACATAGGTGGGAAATGCCTCAGCAGCGAAAGGGTTAACTGACATCGAAGATGGCGACCCCCCACCGGAAATAGGCTGCGATCGGGCACCGATTAGTGCCCGGTCGCGACCTGGCAACTAAGGGGTTAACCCCCATACATCGCTGGAAAGGTCAGGCTGTGACCGTTCCAGCGATGCTGGCCACAGCCTCCTAGCCCCCGGCGATGGGGAGATCGAGGGATCCAAAAGGATCCCCCCTCACTTTCAGGCGCTTCCCCATGCGGGGGGGTGCGCCTGAAACTGACATCGCGCCGGGAGGCTAAAAAAAAACGCAGATCAGGCTTCATGGAAGCCAGATCTGCGCGGGAGCCACCAGGGAGGAGAGTATAACTTCCGGCTGGGCTCCGGCTGTCGAGGACGTTCCATACCGTCCTGCGGCGTTAAAGCCCACCCAATGCAGAACGGCATGGAACGTCCTGTGGCGTTCAAGTTTTCAAATTATATATATATATATATTTATATATTTATATTTATATTTTAGCAATTTACAAATTGCAAAGTGAGCGAACAGCAGGAAATCTAAAGTCAAATCAATATTTGGAAGCCAGAGGCTAGTCGCACCAAACCGCATCAATTCTTACACTTGCAGGATTTTGTAGGATCGGAATCAGATGCATGATTAACTAGTTATACTAAGCAGGTGCTAATGATCAATTTCATATGTAGGTTGAAACAGACATTAACTGAAATAAAAAGCTGTGTAGGAGGCTTAAAACTGAATTAGGACCAGCCAAACTCTGCTACTGTGAGGTTGTGGAGAACAGGTTCATGTTACAGCTCAAGAGTGAGCACAGCAACAGGACACATAAAGCGCTAACTTTTATCCTGCCTGCCTTTGCCTGTGGAGACCTTGCTGATGCAGTATCATGGTTAGTTGAACAAGCAAAGATTTCAAAGCAGACCGGGGCTTCAAGATATGCTTTTTTGAAGAAACAACGATGTGGCGAATATTGAGGACCGTAGACGAAGTGGTCGGCCAAGGAAGGAAACTTAAAGAAACATCATGCTCACTTCTCGTCGACATCAGAAGATGTTCAGCAGTGCAATCAGCAAAGATCTGGCAGAAACCAATGGGACCCAGGTACACCTATCTACTGTCCGGAGGGGTTTGGTCAGAAGTGGTCTTCATGTAAGAACTGCAGCCAAAAATCCATACCTCTGACGTGGAAACAAGGCTAAGGCTCAACTATGCAACAAAACATAGGAACTGGGAATGCGGAAAATGGCAGATGCTCTGGACTGATGAGACAATTTGAAATATTTGGCTGTAGCAGGAAGCAGTTTGTTTGCCGAAGGGCTGGAGAGTGGTACAATAATGAGTGTCTGCAGGCACCAGAGACACATGGTAGAGGCGCCTTGCAAGTCCATACTTGCATTTCTTCAAATTGATTTGGAGACTTGGTCAGGATTAATGGTGTACTCAATGCTGACAAATACAGACAGATACTTTTCATGCAATACTGAAAGAGCGCTACCTGGGAATAACCCCTAGCGCCACCCTCTGTTCCCTGTCCACAATTTTAGATGGCTACACTTAGAAAATAGCTTCTAATAATCTTGTTTTAAACTGGATTTCTGCTGACTGATGAATTACCTCTTCTCCCCCCCCCCAGGTCTCTAAATATTCCTAGCCAAGCCATAAAAGTTGCTTAATATATCAAGGCCATAGAAGGAATGGATAACCCATGTAATCCCGTAGCTGGCCTTATCTGATTAGACAGGGAATCCAAATGGCCTCCGGTGGGCTCAAGGGTCGTGTCTTTGAGGTGAACCTTGCTGACTTGCAAAATGATGAATAAAGTCCAATTTGTATAATGAAGGTTGATATGGGAATTGGGAGGGTAACCTGGGGAGGGGAATAATGTGTGCATTTTTACTCACCATGTATAAATTCTTTGTTTCTCTGTTGGCACGGGACTTGAGTCTTTTTGGTCTTGACCTAACAAGGCTCGGTACCGAATAAATGCTTTTCCTGCTTAAGAAGGCCTCCGTCTCCTTTGTCTACCACCGAGTCACAATTGCCTAACACGAATTACACCCAGGAGGCTGCTTCAATACAACATTCATGTCCATATTATTCAGTAAAATGTCACATGTATGCGTAGTAGATGAATGTGATGCAAACATCTGAGATGCAATTGTGAAAATGCTGTTCTTTTCCTATCCTGGATGCTGCAATAGTTGACGGTCTAACAGATCAAACAACTACTGACATCAGGAGAATTGCACAATGGACATTTTGGGTGAGAAATTCAAGTGTAATCAAGGATTTAACTAGGCATTGCCTTGTTTAGTTCCATAAAGAGGTGGACTGTTAAGGATATGAATTTCTGTGAAGGGATATACTGCAATGGACAACATTAAGTGAATAGTTCACCAATTAGCCATGTAACAGTCATGGTCACCAATAGACATCACTATAGATCTAAATGTCCTTTCGTCTACCAAAGGACAAGATGGCAATGTCTCACCATGTGCTTTGGCAGGATGGGTCATGAGCCAGCTAATACTCTTCCAGGTAGTCCAGCCTTCTATTGATTTAACCAGCAGATCCAGTAAGTGATCATTCTTTGTGCTTTGGCTGTTATCCTGAACACACTGGGTTGTGCAACCCATGCAGTTTGTTAATCTGTAGCGGTTCTGTTACCATGGGACTTTGTCTTCACCTTTATTTCAAACACCTAGCCAAGTAGCAGTTTTTTTGCCTTGTCCAAAATTTAGTTTAATATGGTTTGTATTTATCTTTACGGATTTTTTTAATCTTCGTTAACCTTTATTGTTTTGTGTTCAGTCAATTCATTATAATAATTACAGTGTGCATATTATTTGCAAATTGCTACGATGGATAAAGGTGCAGCTCCAATTTAGGCCGATGTCAAACGAGAGCAGTGTTCACGTCCGTGTTGCCGCACATTTTAACGTCCGTGGTAGCATGAAATTATGATCGAGACCCACACACGAAGTGCGGACACACAGACGTGGCAAACGGATGCAAGTTAGGCAAGAACGTAAAACCGCTAGAATGGACGTGCAGAGTGTGCCACGCCCGCATAGCTTTGTGTGTGAGTGATGGAACATTGTCAGACAGACTGCATTTATACGTCCAGCATTTTTGACGGACAAAATGTTTTCTCATTTTAATTTATTTTCCCTGCTACAGTCAAAAAATACATCAGTGGGGAAAAAAAACCTGAGTGGCCACTACCTTGTTGTGAGTCAGAAAGAACGTCCGTACTGCATGGACTCACAGTCCGTAGAAAATGCACTCGTCTGACCCTAGCCTTAGCAGACGCAGCAGCAGCAACTTTGTTTTTTGACTTTCCAGGGCCAATGATAATTCAAACACCCAAATGCACATTGCCAAACAGGAAATCCTAGGTAGAATGGACAGCTGGGGGGGCGCCACATACCAACAGCCACTAAGTTGTCCCTTGTTTTTGTAATAAAATTTTGAAGGATCAATTCCAAACACATTCACTGGTTTCAACCAGCGAGCAAAGTGTCATAGCATGTTCACAGCAATGAAATGGTCGTAGCACACAGATCATCATTTCCCAAGTGTTGTCAACTCTTTGCTAGATTTATCTAGAAATCCGTTTCCCTCTGACAGGGAAGCTGCACAGGCCATAATTTCTGCAAAGACATTCCAATCCTACCTGTATTGTCACAATAAGTGAAGATCAGCAACTCAAAGAATTTAACAAGTCAACTATAGTAAGTGCAACTCAAGTCGAAAGTCAACTGGACCAAAGGCCATGATCCACAATGACGAGCTTCAACATCTGATCTTGTGCAATAAAATATTTTCCAGTACCACATTGTGCTGTGCCATCGTTACAATTTTAGTTCCCATTGTAATATTTTACTTAGTACTTAAAAACGTCACAAACGTCACAACTACATGTTGTCATATCATTAAACATGGAAAGGAAATAAGATATGTACATTTAAAATAGTATAGATTACATAAATTTACATGTATTAACCATCTGCAGGAATCCAGAAAGAAGGCAAGTATTAAGTATAGTATACTATATTAACCCCTTTGCTGCAGAGGACGCGCTCAGCATGTCCAGCCACGCGGGCACATGGCTGCGCAGGACGCGCTGAGTGGATCCTGCCATGGTAGCGGCGATCGGCCGATCGCTGCGGCATCCCGGTGCGGGCTGACATCTTTGATGTTAGCCCAGTCTCTGGGACCCCGGCCACAGGAACAGAGTCATTGCGCTGGGCACAATGACGTCTATTCCAGGCACAACCCCTGCCAGTGCAGGGAAGGTGCCTGAAGGAGGGGGGGGGGGGGGAGGCCTCCCCATCTGCTTGGGGCAGAAAAAAAAAAGGCAGGCACAGCTTTGAAGGGCACAGCCTGCTAAGTGGCTGCCTTTAGCCCTTTAGGGGCCGGATTGCGAATTGGCGCCAACAGGCACCGGATCGCTGTCCTCTCCCGTAGGTGTCTGACATCTTTGGTATCGGCCAAGCCACTGGGATCTGCCGCCGCCTACTGGCGTCATCGTGTATGCTGATCCATGGCAGCTGGCGGTTAATGTTTGATATCATTGAAACGGCCAGAGCATGGCCTTTCCAATGATACCAAACATGACCATGTTAAATGTAAAGAAAAAATAAAAAACTAATTTTTTTTTTAAAAGTTTTGTGTTTTGTTTTATTAATGCAGCAATACGGTTCCCATATCAATTATAATGTGAACAATGATGCTGCACTATTTTTTATATGGGGGAGTTTGCTAAAAAGGGCATAGTTTCCCACTAAAAAAAATGTGATGAGTCCCCATTTCCAATTTTTTTTAACAAGCACACCCCATAGAAAATATAACCGCAAAGGCTCGTATGATAAAATGTGAAAGAAAAAAAAGAAAAAACACTTTACATGCTGTAGATTATTGAAAATTCTAATTTTATTGCTTTTTATTATAATATTCAGGCAGGACATGATGTAAACATATAGGGATGTGTGTTGTGTATACATAATATGTCTACATGGAATGTGTGTACATATGATGTATGCAAGGATATGTGTGTAAATGCATACCGAAGTGTGTGCAGTGTACGTGGGATGTGTGTAGCAACTTTATTTCATATTTCCATTACTCTAAAAATAAGAGTAACATTGCTTGCACTACTGGTGTCAGAGTCACACAACCGGAGAATAGATGCAAAGTTTCTTATTTTGAAATTATACCGAAATTAGGAAAGTATTAAACAATATTCTGTAGGGGGCGTGGCCGACTACCAAAGGGATCAGACGTGTCTTGTTGGAGCTCCTCACGTCTGTCGCTCGAGGACCTCCAGCTGACTGTAAACGCGAGGACTTTTTCATATGAGGTACAGACATAGCTGGCCACCGGTATAGAGCTGTCCGGAGAACGTTTAGTCCCCCCTCCGGACACAAGACGACCTGTTTTAGGCCTCTGATCCCTGCCGGACACGACCTGTCAGTGGCCATCTTGGGGCCTGGGCTCCAGCTCAGGCACGACTCGATCTCTCCACAGCCCCCTTACCTGGGTAGACAGCTGCTGTAGGCCACAGGGATGGAGGGCACCCATCTTCTGGCTGCTGCAGCTACCCCCAAAGGCGGAGACACCGGGGGATGGTGCGGAATGGCGGCGGCCTGCCCATTCACCCCCCACCAGAAGTCTGGGAGACATCTTGGAGGGCCTGGAGTCGATACTCGGGGGTCGATGAGAGCCCAATAACGCGTGGTATGTGGCGCCAACTGATGGCAGTCCTGCGGACTGAGCGGAGGACAGAGGCTTCATTGGGAGTTCCACCGGGGGATGGATTCAAGGCCGGCTGCGTAGCTGATGCCTCTGCGGTGGACGCTGGGACCTCAGTGCAAAAAAGATAGCGGGGAGCTGCTGACTGCCGGGTCCAACGGAACAGAGGAAGATCCCAAGCGGTTTACTTCCCCCACACAGTCTGTGCTGGGGATGCTGTGGACCACCGAGGGGATGTGTGACCCCGAGCTGCAAAGCTTACCTGGGCCCTGCGAAGCGGTTCTAGTAGTGGAGGAGTTGGTCCAATGGATGCCCACCTGCCGTGTTCCCCATGGGTGGTCTCAGTGTGATGGGGCTGCCCACGAGGTCCTCCCGCTAGACACAGGCTGAAGATGTCTGCTACGTTCCCTCTACGCAGCCGTCCCATAAATGTTTCAGCTGACCCCCCAGTGGACTCTCCTTTGCTTCACCATTCGCTGAGTATTTGCTGTGCGCAGCTATTTTTGTTCCCACCTTATTTTTGCCAAGCTGATTTTCTTTTTCCCCCTTCCTCCAGTATGCTGAGACCCTCCATCTCTTTTTGATGTGCCACCCATTTTTTTTTTGTCATCTTTTGAGACACTTAGACTATTTTGAGGACTCTCCCAGCAGTGTTAAGAGGACTTGTTAGTTTTTATTTTTATGCTTTTTCAGATGACTCGTTTTGGCCCTGCAAGGCCATTTTTTCTGTAGGTCTTGCCGACTTTATTTCAAAATAAAAACTTTGAAAAAAACAAAAACAATATTCTGTAAGTATTAGGAAGTAAACAATGAATTACAAGCATGGCTGGATTCACCATTAGGCATGTGCTTGCTCGGTGTGTAAAAAAAAAAAAAAAAAGATTTTTTTTTTTTTTTTACAATTTGCTATAATTTAGACCACTGTATCTCTGGAGCACTAAGGGCTAGAGGGACATATGAAGTATCATTGGAAAGGTCAGTTTATAGCCTTTTCCAGTGATACCAAATATAACCAGGTTAGATTTACGTAAAAAAAAAAAAAAAAAAAATATTTCTTTTTTTTTTTTCTAACACGGCACTATTATTCAGTTTACAATTATTTTACAAGTTTACAGTGATGCTGCACTAACACCTCATTTACCATACTGCCAGCAAGTGTGTATCTGGTGAAGCAACGCATTGTTTGTCAAAACCTAGACCGTGGCGCTGCAGTGAGGAGGCACAGGGGGACTTTGGAACCTGCATCCCAGAATTGTACAGCACACAAGGTTAAGTGGAGGTGTCATTGGAAAGGTCAGAGTCTAGTCTTTACTATGATACCAAACATGACCATGTAATGTGTAAAAAAAAAAAAAAAAAATGAACAAAGTAAATGCAAAATATTTTTTTTCTGTTCTACAGCAGAGGCAATATATGCTTTTACATATAAAACAAACAATGCTGCTGCATTCACTGCCCTCCTCCTTTAACCATTCTACCCCACTGACTCCCTCACTCCCTGCCCCCTCTTCTACTAGGTCTTCCTTTTCTACAGTCTGAGGACGATGTAACAGAACTTATGTCCTCCTACCCGACCACCTGTCCACTTGATCCCATCCACTCAAACCTTATTCAGTCTGTCCTACCAGTTAGTGTCCCTGCTTTGACTCATATTTTAACCTCTCATATTTTAACCAGGTCCTCTGTATTCAAACGTGCTTTGATCACTCCATTCTAAAAAAGCCATCTCTTGATCCTCCCTGCCTCTTGAACTACTGTCCCATCTGCTCCCCTTTGCCTCCAAAATCTTAGAACGTCTGGTCCATAACCAGCTCACCAGTTTTCATGCTGCCAACTCTACTCGATCCGCACCAGTCTGGCTTTCGCTCCTAACAATCTGAGACTGCTCTGACCAAGGTGACTAATGATTTAGGTACCGCTAAAACCAAAGGTCACTTCTCCCTCATTATTCTTGACCTTTCCGCTGCATTCAACACTGGTGATCACCCTCTCCAGCTCCTCACGCTGCGTCAACTTGGCCTCAGTGACATCACCCTCTCCTGGTCCTCTGTCTCTTTTCGCTCCTTCAGTTTCTCCTTCCCTGGTGTCTCTTCACCACAAGTTCGTCTTTCAGTTGGGGTACCTCAAGGCTCTGTTCTGGGTCCCCCCTACTCTTCTCGATCTATACGGCCTCTTCGGACAACCTTAGCTCTTCCTATGGATTCCAATATCCACTATGCTGACGACACCCAAATCTACCTTTCCTCTCTCGATCTCTCTCCTCCGGTGTTGGACCGTGTTACTGCCAACCTATCGGCTGTCTCCGACTGGATGACTTCCCAGTTCCTAAATATCAACCTCTCTAAAACTGAACTTCTGATCTCCCCTCCCTCTAAAACTTCCATTCCTGTGCCAATTTCTCTTCAGGTGAATGGTGCCACCATTACTTCTACCTCTCAAGCTCCATTGCCTCAGGGTCCTCTTGGACTCCAATCTATCCTTTACGCATCACATTCAGTCTCTAAGCAAATCTTGCTACTTCCACCTAAAAAACATTGCACGCATCTGTCCCTTTCTTAATCCAGACTTTACTAAAATGCTCATCCAGGCTCTTATTACCCGCCTTGACTACTGTAACCTCCTTCTCTCTGGCCTTAAGAGATCCCAGATTCTGCCTCTGCAGTCTGTAATGAACGCCTATGCCAGACTCTGCTTCAAAACTTCTCCCGAGCTGCACCCTTTCTATGGAACTCCCTCCCCCGCAACATCAGACTCACCCGTCTCTCAAGAAGTCTCTGAAAACGCATTACTATAGAGAAGCCCATCAGCTCACTCGATGATCCCCTACTGTCATTTCCTGCTCCGTCTTTCCATACAGTCCTCATGCAACCCGCTACTTCAAATACCTAATGTGTCACCCCTCTCCTCCTAGTTTGTAAGCTCTCGAGCAGGGTCCTTCCTCCTTCTGTTCCGTGTGTGTAACATATGTATCTTTGTTATTCTGTTTGTCCGATTGTACAGGGCTATGGAATTTGACGCTTTATAAATACTTGTAACTAACTAATTCAACTAAGGCAACAGATTCTGCCTCTTCTTTTGATTTGAGCACGGAGAAAAACAGTTTCAGTTTTGGGAGGCTGGGTAGGGGCGCTCCGCATTTCTGTGCCTACAGGCTCCTTAGGTGCAAATCCGGCCCTGATTGCAAGAAAGCAATCCTAGTCAGTGCATGATACACACATTGAATTCACATCTCAGTTTGCTCCAATACACATCTAGTAAATAGAATATAATTACAAAACATTAATGCATACATATTCGTAAAAATTTTTTTATTGTATGCAGTTTTTCATTTGAATTTTTAAAGTGAATAATATTTTTATATTAACTCAATCTAGAATGGACTAGCTTTTGCCCACGGCTTCGCTCGTGTGGATTTTGGGATTTGTCATGCTTCTTTTAAAAAAAATTGTGAGATTTTGTCTCCAAACAGTTTTAAATATAATTTACAAGTTGATGTCTTAAAGTAATAAGTAATGTTTATTGCAGACCAGGCAAAGCTGTTACAGTAACTGACTGTGGCTCATCCCAGCGCTCAGAGTTTAAGTAAAACTAGTAAATAATATTTTTTATATATAAGAGGTTAGAACAATATTATTTCCTTGTTTTACTGAAACTGAGCACTGTAATGAGCAGCAGTCAGTTACTGTAACAGCTGAGCCTGATACATTGTACTGAAAGAGAATGTAACAAGCCGCTGATCTCAGCGCTCACAGCCACTGGATTTAAAGGGCTAAAAAAAAAAAAAATCCTCCTCTGTATAATATATAGAACATCCTCCTGCATTAATTATTACCCCTCTCTGTATAACGTATAGAACATCTTCCTGCATTAATACCCCTCTCTGTATATTATAATGTATATAACATCCTCCTGCATTAATACCCTGCTCTGTATAATGCATAGAACATCCTCCTGCATTAATTAATGCCCCACTCTGTATAGAACATCCTACTGCATTGGCATGTGGAGGGTGCAGAACATCTGAATGCAATGCTTATCCAGCACAGGAGAAGACACTTCTACTTAAACTTTGTATCTCTGTGGGGGAGACCGACAGGATTATAAAAGCAGGGGAGAGGGAAAATATTAACGTAAATCATTCTGAAAGCTCAGAAGAGATGACGGGCGCATTTTTTTTTTTATAAAATAAAGCACTTTAAATCCAGGGGAAAACATTCAAATAAATCATACTGGAGGCTCATAGTGACAGAGTAACTGAGAGCAGGATACTAAATGTATCAGATGTAAAAAACCCTTTATAACAAGCAGCACTTGGAGAGGAGAGGGACTTTATATAAAACATGTATTATACAGTGGGGCAAAAAAGTATTTAGTCAGCCACCAATTGTGCAGGTTCTCCCACTTAAAAAGATGAGGCCTGTAATTGTCATCATAGGTACACTTCAACTATGAGAGACAAAATGAGGGGAAAGAAATCCAGAAAAAGCACATTGGTCTGATTTGTAAAGAATTTATTTGCAAATTATGGTGGAAAATAATTATTTGGTCACCTACAGTACAAACAAGCAAGATTTCTGGCCCTCACAGACCTGTAACGTCTTCTTTAAGAGGCTCCTCTGCCCTCCACTTGTTACCTGTATGAATGGCACCTGTTTGAACTTGTTATCAGTATAAAAGACACCTGTCCACCACCTCAGACACTCCAAACTCCACTATGGTCAAGACCAAAGAGCTGTCGAAGGACACCAGAAACAAAATTATAGACCTGCACCAGGCTGGGAAGACTGAAACTGCAATAGGCAAGCAGCTTGGGGTGAAGAAATCAACTGTGGGTGCAATCATTAGAAAATGGAAGACATACAAGACCACTGATATTCTCCATCGATCTGGGGCTCCACGCAAGATCTCACCCCGTGGGGTCAAAATGATCACAAGAACGGTGAGCAAAAATCCCAGAACCACACGGGGGGACCTAGTGACTGACCTGCAGAGAGCTGGGACCAAAGTAACAAAGGCTACCATCAGTAACACACTACGCCGCCAGGGACTCAAATCCTGCAGTGCCAGACGTGTCCCCCTGCTTAAGCCAGTACATGTCCGGGCCCGTCTGAAGTTTGCTAGAGAGCATTTGGATTATCCAGAAGAGGATTGGGAGAATGTCACATGGACAGATGAAACCAAAGTAGAACTTTTTGGTAAAAACTCAACTCGTCGTGTTTGGAGGAGAGAGAATGCTGAGTTGCATCCAAAGAACACCATACCCACTGAAGCATGGTGGGGGAAACATCATGCTTTGGGGCTGTTTTTCTGCAAAGGGACCATGATGACTGATCCGTGTAAAGGGAAGAATGAATGGGGCCATGTATCGTGAGATTTTGAGTGAAAACCTCCTTCCATCAGCAAGGGCATTGAAGATGAAACATGGCTGGGTCTTTCAGCAGGACAATGATCCCAAACACACCGCTCGGGCAACGAAGGAGTGGCTTCGCAAGAAGCATATCAAGGTCCTGGAGTGGCCTAGCCAGTCTCCAGATCTCAACCCCATAGAAAACCTTTGGAGGGAGTTTAAGGTCCGTGTTGCCCAGCGACAGCCCCAAAACATCACTGCTCTAGAGTAGATCTGCATGGAGGAATGGGCAAAAATACCAGCAACAGTGTGTGAAAACCTTGTGAAGACTTACAGAAAACATTTGACCTCTGTCATTGCCAACAAAGGATATATAACAAAGTATTGAGATGGACTTTTGATATTGACCAAATACTTATTTTCCACCATAATTTGCAAATAAATTCTTTAAAAATCAGACAATGTGATTTTCTGGATTTGTTTTTCTCATTTTTGTCTCTCCTAGTTGAAGTGTACCTATGATGACAATTACAGGCCTCTCATCTTTTTAAGTGGGAGAACCTGCACAATTGGTGGCTGACTAAATACTTTTTTGCCCCACTGTAGATGAGGAAAGTGGGATAGTGCTCCTGGATAATATAAAATGTATCAGACCTAAGCCCCTATTATCCAAAGCAGGAGGGGAGAGAACACACGTTTTATAAAGTCCCTCTCTTCTCCCAGCGCTGCTTGTTATAAAGGTGTTTTTACTATCCAGCCCTCTGTCATTAGCGTTCAGTGTGATTTATTTGAAGGTTTTCCCTCTCCAGCTGCTTTTATCATCTCGTCTGTCTTAGACATGCAAGGGTTAAGTAAAGGTTTCCTCTCCTGTGCTGGCTGTCTGCGCCGCGATTGAGTATTCAAAATAAAACCTATAAAACAAATAAAACCTATACTTACAAACAGCAAGCTAAAAGGAAATCGGTTATGGCAAATTCCCCAGAAAATAAGCCCTGAGCAGCACTTTGGTCAGCCATTTTATCCACTGATTCTTAGGCTCAAGATTTCATGGGCAGAATACCAGTATAACCAAGACACACAAAGAACATTTAAAGGGTATCCTCAGAACAGGAGAGGAGTTCTCATCTGGGACAACTTGAAAAACATTAACTTCTTCATTCAATTTGTCAAAGAAAGAAAGAAGTATATAAGAGATTTCAGATTACAAGAAAGGGAATGTCTGGAAACAAGGTAATGTAGAAGATCTTGACAACCCACGTCTCAGCCCAAATGAAGACACCTAGACATCGCACCATCCACATCTAATATATTACAAAGAGTAGCCCTTTAGGTGCGTAGAGTGTGTGTATCGGCTGATCTGCCGATGATTTTGACTGTTAAATACATGTATATTAAATGTACAATTAAATTACTGTTTTACATAAGCATAATAGTCCCCATATGCATTTGACATAGAGTTTGTGCATATGTAATGGCTTGTAGTTCCCTAGAGTTCAAAATCGCTTGTGATTGCGTATTGTTTCTGCTCCTTAAAGGTCAAGTCATATAGATCAAGTTATCAAGCGTCCTCTTTGTTATCCCCCAATTATTGTATTGATGGAATCTTCTGTATACAGCAGACTCAACGGGGCTTCTGGATGTTCTATGGGGTATATAGAAAAGAAAAGACCATTGCGCAGTAAACAGCAATAGTTGCCCCCATTTCTTCCCCTAGGGGGTACTTACAGGATTCAGAGCCCCTGTCCTGGCTCTGAGGGGGTCACACTTGTAGGATGTTTCATGGCAACCCTTAGCCCTCTTGGAAATCCTCCGCCAGCCCAATCAGATCATCAGTGGTAAAAGGAAAGTAAAAAATCCACCATGGGTAGGTTATCTTTCTTGTCAGCATGTATTCATACATGTGTCATTTCATACATTACTTCATTATGAAGGAGAATTGTATCACTAAAACCTGTATTCTCACTTAGGTCAACTATGCCTGGGCCTAGGGCAGCAGAGTCCGCGTCTCGATAACACCTTTCCCCCATCCCCAATGCACTTTATATAACCCCTGGTTTTATCTGACTACTTTAAACTAGGAGGAAAGCCTGCCCAGAGAGCAGTCTATTATGTGAGGTGTGCATGAATGTTTGACGAAATGAAAGCACAGCAACGTCAAGGAAAGACAATTGTTTTTCCTAATAGCGGGTTGTCTGTGCTTGCATATGCTCACATGGATATAATTGCCCCCAGCTCACATGGGTATATTTGCCCCCAGCTCACATGGGTATATTTGCCCCCAGCTCACATGGGTATATTTGCCCCCAGCTCACAGTGTAGATCTCTGGTTGGGGGACCCTCATTCACAGACACCGGAGCATCCTCCTTCAATTCCCTCCTAACTCCAGATGCAGCTCCAGGTCCACGGCAGTATGGGTGAGCCGCTGATTGGTCCACTTCCTTGACAGCTGTGTGTGATTTATCCAATAGGAACGACCAACGTTACCTCTGTGGGCGGAAGTGGGAGGCGCTATGGGTTGAGGCCGCTGTCAATGGATGAAAAGCGCCGGTGACCTGTAGCGCCACCTGATACCGGGGCCGGTGGTTCCACTGTGTGCCTGAGCCTCCGTGCTTTAACCCACGGGAACCTCCATCGGGCACCTCCATCCGGCTCTACAGGATACGCACGCAGCCTCTACTAGGCTGCTGCTTGCGCATCCTGTTCTGGATGCGTGCGCAGCGTCTACCCGGCTGCTGCGTGAGCATCCTGTTCTCCTGGATGCGCACGCGGCCAACGGGTAGAGGCTGCGCGTGGATCCAGCGTGCGGTACGCGCACAGCCGGCGCGTGCCGCGGCAGTTGCATGCATGCTCGCGCGCGCAGCCAACCGCCGCTGGTTGCGCGTGCATGCGCAGTACAGGTTTTTGGCGACGGACACGCCAATCTTTACTGCATTATGTGATATATTGTACCAATAAATCTGTTTATATCCTATTGAGGAGTATTCAGTTTAATTTACCTACCTCTACCAATCTAATTTTTGGTAAACACAGAAATTAAACTGCAGACATCCAGTGAATTACGACGTGGACACAAAGGGAGCAGCAAAAGAGGTCCAGGGGCTCACCGCTAAGAAGCACCGCATGCCTAACAGTTGCGCCTGGATTGTTAAGGCTCCTGAATCGGTGAGTGTGACCAACTTTATTTTATTACATAAACTATTGGTTGACACTGTGCTATGAGAGCACTGTCTCTCTGCTCGCTTATGTCGTCCTGTCTGAGGTAAAGATGTTATAAAGAAGGGCAGTGACCACTCTATATTTGGCACGAGGCACTTCACTCCAGAGCCTGGATTCAAAAGGCTCTGGAATTTGTAAGTGCGCATTTTTATAAACACACGCTATATCGGATGTACACAGGCGTTATTGCACTATCACCTCTCCTTTTCTCTTTTTTATCTCCTGTTTATTGTGGAGCCTATTGAGACTATAGGAGGAACCGATACGTCAAGAGATTTGACCCATTTTGTGGAAAAGGGTAACATTGACAAACTTCTGAGCACTTTTTGTTGCACTACCTATCCACTTCGGAGCTGTAAAAGTGAATGACAAGGACACCATATCTCTAATACGCATTGGACATTGGCGTATGGTCCCTTTCACTTCCTTCATTGGATGCTAGTATCTGGATTTTAGATACATTTTAAATTGCATTTTTATATTTGCACTATTCTGCACCGTATTGTTGCATTTGCACTTTGTACCATCGCATGTCCTAAACCTGGCACTAGCACTTTATACTTCTTGGAAGCTACATTTGTACTTATTAGATGCACTATATCTGAATTGTATAGGATGTATGCAACTAGCCAAATGGTATGGTTTTAAAACGGTTTAATATTAGCAATATACCTGTAATATCCATTGCGCCACTAGGAAACTCCCCTATCCTTTTTCGAATGCAAGGGTTAAGTAAAGGTTTCCTTACTGCGATTGAGTATTCAAAATAAAACCTATAAACAAATAAAACCTATACTTACGAACAGCAAGCTAAAAAGGAAAGCTGTTACGGCACATTCCCCAGAAAAGAAGCCCTGAGCAGCACTTTGATCAGTCATTTTATCCACTGATTCTTAAGCTCAAGATTTCATGGGCAGAGGCTGTGCGGCTTCCCAGAATCCACTGTCCTGTCAATGATCAGGAACGCGCTCAGTACACGTCTCCAATTTCTAGGATACCCTTTGATGGTTCAATTCAAGTTGTGTCGTCCTTCAGTATCCTGTCTGAGAACCCATTTCCTTTTGATATGCACTGCATAAATCATTCCTGAAGGCTCTTCGATTTTCCTGATTGGTTTCTCACCCCTTAGCAGCTAACATGTCAGGTCACACCTATCCACACCTATCCCTGATAGGTGCTTGAATACCTTCAACATTACACCTCCAAATGGCTTCAAAGGCAGTTTGCTGGGGAAGTAACAAAAGGCTATTCCAACCTTTTAACGAACCTTCAGAACAAATCAAGTTAAGCTGCGTATACAGTAGCGCTGTACATTAACTAAATACAACAACAAAAAATTAACGTCATGGCTAAATATTACCAGCTATATCTGTCACGGCCATGTATTGTTGTAATAGCTGCCAAATTAAAGCAACAGTCCCCTAATACGTTAAATGCATGGAGGTCTATGATTACCAGAACAGTTAATGTTAATAAACAGTTAATAAAAACTTTCGATTTTTCCTCATTACTGAAAGAAGATTGAAGGGAAATAGTTTTTCTCAACTCCGAGATACTCCAAGGCCATACCTAGGCTGCTTGTTATTATACCTAGGTTACATGTTATCTAGAAGCTTGTTTCCATATTAAGGAGTAACGGTGCCTTGCACTGAAAGCAGGAATCCAATTAAAACAATGAGAAAATGAATTGTTTGGATTAAAATTAGATAACATGACATCACATGTAGCCAATTAGGGGGGACCAGGTGTATATACAAAGTTTCTCATACTATACTGCCCTCAAGAGACGAGCCACAATTCGTAAAATTAGAATATAAATTCTTATTTCAATTTTACAAGGATTTTTTTTTGGACAGATGAGAGAAGGAGCGAGAGGGATGAGATATACTGCGCAAGCGAGGTGGGACATTCTAGAACCACTCCACACTTCTTGGGGGAAGACTCCACACTACACTAACGAGGGAGATCCTCACGCTCACTCATGCACTCTCGTCTTGAGTAATACTTCCTCACTGGATACTCATCCAAAGCACTTCTTCTCTGAGCATCTGGGAATACCAGAGACACTACATATCCCACTATCCATACTCAAACAGTGATAGATCTCCATAGAGATCAAACAGCAACGCATTATGCGTATGGAAAAAAATGGGTGATACCCTTAAATGGCACTGGTTTCGTAGTGTGTGTGAGGTATATGCTGCTGCCCTCCAGAGACCGAATGGCAATGCTTTGCTGTTGCCTAGTTATCAATGCAAGAAAAGGGGTATATCCCTGGTTGGGCGCTGCTTACACAAATGGGACGGCAAGATCTTATTAACTGAATATGGGTCAGTATACACAGATGGGATAGTAAGAATTTTTTAACTGAAAAATGGATCAGTGTATTGTAAACGGAAACCGTCCTGATAAATGGTTCTATGCAATAGAAATGCAGAGTATGTACAGACTGTGTCTAATTACAAATTATTTGTACATAATGCAGAACGCTTAATGCTGCGTATATGTATGTGATATGTCAGTTTTTAAAAATCGCCGTACAAGTACGTTTAGACAGTCTCGTATGAAAAATTTATAGTTTTATGTTCCTTATGTGCTACTGCCACCCTGTGGCCAAAGTTTGAAGCGCGGCGTGTTAAAGGCTGTACAAAAACCGTTCGCTGCTGTTCCTTTCTTTCAGCCCCAGCGGGTCTTTACCTCGTGGGAATGAGCAGAAAAAAAAACATACATAGCGCACAGTGTTCCGGGTGGATTAGCAAGTTACGTGAGGATTTCTGACCAAACCGGTGGATTCCTTCATGTTCAATCGAGAGATCGTGCCTGTGGTCTATGTCACCGATAGAGGTGAATGGGTGACCGTTCTACTTGGAGAAGGCGTGTTGCTCTTAGAGGGGGCAAGGAGGGATTCCCAATTTATGTATTTGTTATGGGTATATAATCGGTGTATTAAGCAGCGGTGAATAAAGCTGTATCAGTTGAGGGAATTAGTAATGGACCTAAATGTAGCCCTGATGTTAGGGGCTGTAAGGATGGAGGTATGGCTAGAGGTGCTTCTTTCCCTCGTGTGTGAAAGAAAGCTCTTATGCGGGCATCGCATTGGAGTCGGCAATTAAATTTTAACGGTTAGGGGTAAAATATCTGACTTTTGAAGCAGCGATGAGTATAGTTCTAACAGTTCTCAGGCTCTGTTTAAAGACCTGGTGTATTCATAAAACTAAAACGGACATTTTCATGGGTCATGGGAGCTGTATGGATAACGAGTTGGTATGTGTAAGTCCTTTCATTTTTACGTGTGAATGCACGAAAGTGTATAGGGCCAGTAATAAGTCTTATGTTTCTGAATCGGTTCGTTGAGATCGTTTTCTTCTACCCTATAATGTGGGCATGCTTGGACAGCGGGGGAGGGAAAGGGGATAGGCATTGTTGGATCTGAATCGGTTAGGTGTGATCGTTATTTTTCTACCCTATAGCAAGGGCATGCTCAGGTCGGTGGGGGAAGGGATAGGTGGTGATAGGTAGGACTCTCGGTGGGACTAATTTGATGAAATTATCAGTGCACAGGGGGTGCCTGTCTGGTATGTATAATGTAGGCAGCATTGGGGGGGGGGGGGGGGAGTCTAAGGCTCGTGTGATCTGAAAGTCAATACTATATTTTATTAAGTTGGATATATCGGGTACTGATGCCATATTGGGGTGGAGTATTAGACAGGTGGTGGGGAGGTTGCTCTTGGTCCTATTGCAGTGACCTGGGGGGGAGGCAAGGTGGTGTAGGCGAGGTGTACAGTTAAAGGAAATGGCTTAACTCAAAGTCCATGTTAAGGTGTTTTGGGTGCAGGGTGTCAAATTCGTAAATGCACTTCATCTCTTGTCCAATTCGTTTTGCCAGGTCACCACCTCTTTTCTCGTTCTGTATTTTCTTTAGGGCCATGAACTCCAGATTCTTAGGGTTGCAGTTATGTGCTTTTTTTGAAAAGCGCCGGGACACTGATTCCAAACCTTTCTCTATATTTCTAATGTGTTCCCTTATACGCACTCCTAGAGCTCTCGTGGTTTTGCCGATATACTTTAATCCGCATGGGCAGATCAAGAGGTAAATGACATTCGTTGAAAAGCAGGTAAGTATAGCTTTGATTTTCCGTTCCTCTTCTGTTGGTAATTTTGGTGATATGTCTTTTTTGTTGTTGCCCGTACTTCTACAACTGATGCAATTGCCGCAGCCGTAGAACCCTGTATTTTGTTTAAAGGGGTTTGTTGCTTTCCTCGGTGCATATTCACTTGTGGTTCACTTTGATTTTAAATTTCTGGTCCCTCTGCAGATGAATCTTGGTTTAGGAAGTAGGATTTCTTTGTAGTATGGGGTCCTCTGAGGATTGGCCAGAATTTTCTCACTATCTGTTTGAAATTCCGGTCCTGCTGGCTATATGTGAAGATTATATGTATCCCAGCCTGTGTTTGGTCTTGCGGGTGTTTATCTTTATACTTGAGGTATTCTCTATCAATCTGGGCGACTCCATCCTTCGCTTTTTCTAGTGTTGGTTGATAATATCCTTTGTCCACGAAGTCCATAGTTAGTTTTGATGCCTGGATGTTGAAGTCTGATTTTAGAGCAATTCCTTTTCATCCTAATCTATTGGCTTTTTGGGACTCCTTCCAGCCATCTATTTAGATGGCAACTATCCCGGCTGATGAAACTGTTGGTGTCCACCCGTTTAAAATACGTCTTGGTTTGTATTACTCCCCCTTCTGGGAAAATCGTGAGATCCAGATAATTAACTGCTCCACACTGTATCCAGTTGAATATTTTGATCTCGTAAGTTGAGTTCTAATAGGAATGTATTCAGTCTTTCTTCTCCTTTCCATATCATGAACTGGTCGATGTACCGGTGGTATAGAACAATGTCATCCCTTCTTTCCTTTATTAGGTCTTTCTCCCAATTGTCAATGTACAGATTTGCGAAGCAAAACGCGCCCCCATGGCCATCCCTTTGACCTGTAGGTAGTAATCATTGTTAAAAGAGAAGTAGTTGTTTTTACGAATTGATGTAAAACAGACATCCTAATTTCTAAGGAATAATGACACAGAAATACAATCATCGTGCATTATATCTACATTAGAAAGTGAAATGCCCCTTAATACTGGTCGCACTCACAAAATGCCAATTCTTTATAGCATATAAAAATGAATACTCGCTGTTTGGATACTCCGCTCGATAGCTCCCACCGCCACAGGAACACAAGCGAGGCTTAATAGTGGATGGTAAAAAGTTTAATAAAAGGGTAACAGACAAGTACTTCAACGCGTTTCGTGCATATACTGCACCTCAAGGATTAATACATAAAAATAAACAATGGATCAAATAATAGTCTGTCTTTCTTATTTCTGCCTGCCAGCTTTATAGTCCTCTTCAAATGTCACTAGGATGGGCACTTCCGGTTTCCAGTCTCAGCGTGCGGGTCACCCTGGAACCCGGGAGTACTAAGGTTAATTTGTTTTTACCTAAGGTGTCACACCCCATTTGTGCTATTGTGATTCACTTTTTGTTTTTAAGAATTGGTCTGATCCTTTCCAGTATAAATGGTTTCTGTTCAGCTGGTATATAATTTTCTCTCTCCAGATGGATTCTTATTGCCTCAATTCCATCCTCATGGGGAATACTGCTGTACAGGGCCCTGACGTCACTGGTAACCAGGATAGAATATTCTTTCCAGGGTATTTTTTCCCGGTCCTGTATGATAAGAGTGAACTTTGGGTTGCAGGAGTTTGTCTATATATATATATATTCAGATATTCAACTTGAAATAGTCAATCCCTGAAATTATAGGTCTTCCTGGTGGGTTCTGGATGTCCTTGTGGATTTTGGGTAGGTGCTAGAAGGTAGGTCTTCTAGGATGTAGGATTTTGAGGTACTGGTGTTCCTTATCATTCAAGATTCCTAACATGTGTCTTTTATTGGTGGAAGACGCCTTTAATGTTTTCACATTGGTCCAAGCTATTCCATTGCTCTTCTGTGTCTCTGAGGCACTGAAAAGCATAGGTTCAGGAAGTAGGCAGTGCCAGACGCGCACTGCGGACTTCTCAATCTCTTGGCCAGCTTGAGCTTATGCGATTAGCATAGCGTTCAGCTACACAAATTGCATAGGCTCAGGGAGGGCAGACTACTGTGAAGAAAAAAGGTGTGCAGCGGCAGAGACGGACGGCAGGGGAGCGCGGAGCAGATGAGTTTAAGTTTAGAATATTTTAGTATTTATTCAGTAGTAATTGAAATTAGAGTTGCTTTGTCTGCAATCACCCCAGACTTTGAGACGCTTATCAAGAGCAAGAAGCACCCCAGTTTTCCCTGAAGTTCTAATTGATTTCATATGTTTCACAGTTTATTTTATTGGGTTTTTGCCTCAACAGCACTTTAGTTTTCACTAGTTCTAGGATTACTGCACTATTCTTTTTGGAAAGAATCCCTGTTTGTTTACAAAATGGTTTAAAAAGTGCCTACATTGTAGAATATTGCGCACGTTGTTTTGGGGAATAAATTACGTTTCAGAAATTCAATTAATTATTTTTGGGTCGCGACTTAATGACCAAGGACAATTGTGGGTCCTGAGGGTCCACAGGTTGAGAACCACTGGTCTAAACGTACTTGTACGTCGATTAAAAACTGACTATCGCATAGATATACGCAGCATTAAGCGTTCTGCATTATGTACAAATAATTTGTAATTAGACACAGTCTGTACATACTCTGCATTTCTATCGCATAGAACCATTTATCAGGACTGTTTCCGTTTACAATACACAGATACATTTCTCAGTTAAAAAGTTCTTACCATCCCATCTGTGTATACTGACCCATATTCAGTTAATGAGATCTTACCGTCCCATTTGTGTAAGCAGCGCCCAAACAGCGATATTCCCCATTTCTAGCAATGCATTATACACCTGATACCAGCAGATTGTAAACGTAAGTTGACTGTGCTGATCTAGGTCGTTGCTCAAGTCAATCGGAGATAGAAAGAAGTCAATGATGAAACATGTTGGATTAAGGACTCCCCATTCATTCTTTATTTTATTTTAAAATGTTTAAATTGTTTAACCGATTTTAACTTTATTAAATTTTATTTTCTATATACCCTCGAGTATTTATGTTTATGGTCCAAAACGGAACCTGGAAGAATATTCATCCGAAATACTTCCTTGAGAATTTTCACTGAGTCCAAGGCTGGAGACCGGTTTGGCTGAGTATTCTATATATGCAAAAAATTATTTTAATCTTGTAAGCACGTATTCACAGCAGGGGTTATTATACTCCTTGTGGTTTCAGTAGAACGCAATGGTGTTATTTTTTGCTCTTTACCTTTAGTACACCTTTTTCACTTTTTCGAAGCATTATGTTTAAAATGTGTGAGCTCTGTTCCATGATATAGTGCAAACATATATTCAAATACGTGTTATCGGTTTGAATAAAATATACTGTATATTCGTTGCTGTAATGGAAATAATCGGTGTTTGATATAAATCTTGAGAAATTATTATCAATAGAATTCTATGTAGCCCTTCACATTTCTGCCCCAATGCATTACTGAGACTTTGAACTTTGGCCCCCTTGATCTCTGATTGCAGGAGAAGGACTGGGAGGTGTTCAGACTGGGCATCAGGTGACCTCCTCAGCCAATAGAGGAACCCGTTTCTGGGGAACTTGCCAGCTGAAGAAGCCAGTACGTCTGGCGAAACGCGTTCTGGTCTCCTGGCTGAGCCAGTATTTTATTTATGTTCAAATAAATTATTTTAATCTTTTTATAAAAGAGTGTCCCCCTGGTGTTCCGGATTTAAAGAGGTGTTTGGGCTTCACCGTATATAAGTCCTGAGGCGTACAAACCAAGAGCTTGGTCTATAGCTCCTGCAAATGTGAGTTGAACAACTATAATATTTATGCCTACTGAATTTTAGAAGATCTATACAAGGAGGTTGTTTTACCTTTCTTCCATGTTCACTGAGCATGAGGTACACTCCATCCATTAAGGTGTGGGTCGCCTTAAGGAACGGAGAAGCAAAAAACACCCGCAAGCCCCGATCCACTTAGAGCCAGTGTCTGGGCTCTTTAATCTGTGAGTGTAACATCACACCTCAGTATATGTATATGTATATACGTATTTATCCATCAGTACCATCTGCACTATATATTGTTCATTTTCTTTTCCATATGCTCTATACGAACTAAGGGAACCATCACCCACCATTCAGCGACCATCATCGCGCCACCAGATACGTACCATAACCTTATACTGTATATTCGTTGCTGTAATGGAAATAATCGGTGTTTGATATAAATCTTGAGAAATTATTATCAATAGAATTCTATGTAGCCCTTCACATTTCTGCCCCAATGCATTACTGAGACTTTGAACTTTGGCCCCCTTGATCTCTGATTGCAGGAGAAGGACTGAGAGGTGTTCAGACTGGGCATCAGGTGACCTCCTCAGCCAATATAGGAACCCGTTTCTGGGGAACTTGCCAGAACTGATTAGACACGGAGGAGTCAGGAGATTCTGCAGCAGCGTGGTATGTGTGTGTGAGAAGCAGTTTTTGTGTGGAACCTCAGCACCTTCATAATCAGCTTAACCACTTCGCTGCGGAGGACGTGCTCAGCGCGTCCTGCCGCAGGAAGGGTTGGCTGCAGAAGACACGCTGAGCGCGTCCTCCCAAAGCAGCCTGCTATCGGCCGATCGCTGTGCCCCCCGGTGCGGGCTGACATCTTAGAGGTCAGCCCGTCAATCCGGGACAGCCGCTGGCACAATAGAGGTCATCGCAGCGGCGCGATGACATCTATATCAGGCGCCCCCCCCCCGCATGTGCGGAGGAGGGGGGAAGTTCCTTCGGACCTCTCTCCCAATCGCCGGGGTCCTGAGCTTAATGCCAGGCACCGTTTGGAAGGGCACAGCCTGCCCTTCCAAATGGTACCTGGCATTAACCCCATGGGGGCCGGATCACGAATTGGCGCGCGAAAAGCGCCGGTTCGTGATCCTTTCCCGGAGCTGGCCGACATCTTGGATGTCGGCCAAGCCTCCGGGAACTCCCCCTGGAGGACTGGCGTCATCGTGCATAGCTGCCACCAATGGTGGAGATAGGGGGTTCACTGGAACCCCCTATCTCCTGATCTATATGGCAGCTAGGGTTAATGTTTGATATCGTTGGATCGGCCAGAGCATGGCCTTCCCAACGATATCAAACATGACCGTGAAAAAAGTTAAAAAAAAAATTAAAAATAAAATTAAAAAAAAAAAACAAGTTTTTTATTTTTTATTTGTTTTGTTAATGCAGCAATATTGTTCCCATTTAATTTATAATGTGAATGATGCTGCACTAACGATTTTTGTATGGGGTGCGTTTGTTAATAGCGAAATTTCCCCCCCCCCAAAAAAAAAAAAAAAAAAAACTGTAACGAGACCCCATTTCTAATTTTTTTAACAAGCGCACCCCATACAAAATATAACCGCAAACGATCGCATGTTAAAAAAAAAAAAAAAAAAACACTTTACACGTTGTAAATTTTTGAAAATTCAAATTTTATTACATATTTTGTTATAATATACAGACAGGACATAATGTATACATAATAATGACATATTATGAAATCTTCCGAGTCTGCCGGAAAGAACGATATTTTATTATATGACCCAGACATATTATATAAGGCTTCAAAACGCGGTTAAACATGAGCTTAACCGGTAAAAATGACCTCAGCACAGAGGCGGGAAATGCCTCAGCAGCGAAAGGGTTAACCCCGTATGAGAGCTGGGAAATTGATCCAGAGGCTGCGGATGGCGTTGAAGTCCTGAGGTCTCCCTGGGGCAGTGTGCAGCTGAATATGTGTGGGAACTAGTTTCTTCTCCCCCTGACATGCTGACAGGGCAGTCTATTCACCTCCTACACTAAGGAAAATTCTCACAGCCATTGGAGTGGATTTTACCAACAGCCTTTTGTTCAGCCGATTTAACCGGGTGTGATTCTAAAGGGCCCCATCACCGCTGCACTGTTTAGGACGACGTTCAGGGTGGTTCTAGGTCGTTTGGGAGGGTTCTGGCCCAGGCGGTGGTTAGACAGCATTTGTTGTGTCTAGTAACTGTATTACCTGAAATCCTTAAATCCTTTGTCGTTTAATACAAGTTATATTGCTTTACTGTACCACTGTGTGTAGTTATTTATTATATGTTCCTGCCTGGGAAAACAGTCCACACCATGAATGCCCAGACAGGTGGAGGCACTGCCAACATTATGTATCCTTATTCCCAGAATGCGGAAACTCAGGACCAACAGGTAAAGGAGGAAAATGTAACCAAGCAGGAGGGTGCCAGGGAGGGCGGCCCCCTGTGGCAAAAGAGCGTTACATATACATTAGCGTTTACGTATTAAAAGGGATGAAAAATATGTCCATTCTGGATCTTCTGGACTAATTGGTTAATTTGTGACTTGGTTGAGAGGTTAATGTGACCCTGCATTGCATTGATTCCAATCACATCAGCTACATAATATGTATTGCTGATAAGGGTTGTATCTCACTTCTAACCATCGCAATAAAGTTTGCCTAGAGATCAAAATATACTGACAGGTGGGATCCTGGATTGGGGTGATGTATAGTTAAGGGGAGTATCACAAGTACCCCAATACTTCCGTGGTGGCAGCAAAGGATTTAGGGCACTGTGTAGGATTAAGGGGGGGGGGTCATTACTTGGGGCCCTGATAGCGGCTATAGAGCATAAGGCCAGAGGCTTTGAGCCATTAATGTTAAATAAAAAACCTGCAACAAACCGCTTGGAAGTAGCCATCATTTCACATTCCCCTCTCACCACACTAGAGACTCATCCCCCACCACACATGCTCCGTATAGGTAACTAGTCGTTTACCTGTTATAATGGTTAACATTTTTTTACATAACAATCGCACTTTTTAAAAGAGAAAAAAAAAAAGGATGCCACAACTTTATTGTGGGTTTTTAGGAGCAGCAGATGCCCCTTTTTTAGTTAAGCAAATTAATCACAGCCTGGGTCATTTAAACGTCAATCAGTTCTTTGATATTGATCATCTCCAGCCATAAAAGGGTTTCTCAGTGACATGTTTTGTAGATCTGATTGCATCAACTAGAGAATGATTGTGACACAGGTTATGGGTACCCTCAATCTATCCACATCACCTGTGCTGAGCTCCTAATACAGTGTAGTAATGAATATAGTATTATCCATTCCATCAGCCAGGGCAAGTGTTTCTCCAGCAAGGCAACTACAAACAAATCTCCGAATTCTCTTCAACTGCCAGCATAACAGTCAAAACTTTTCATCCTATCCCATGAGCATAATGAATTGTCCACCTTGTGTGCCTCCATCTGGTAAATTACCCAGTAATGCATTACTGATAAGAATTTTTTTTAAAGTGTTTTTTTTCCCCCTAAAAATTTAAACTTCAGCGACATGTTCAGCTTTTAATTTTTGCACAATTTTATTTGCTTCATGTTGTCAGGGGGATGAGAGGGTATGAGCCCAGGATGCGGTGATAAATATGAGGAACCCAGGATATGGTGCATAAACAGCAGGTTTATTGCAGATATATATTCACAGCAGAAATACTGAGCAGCAATACAGGAAACAGGACTGGCTGATGCTATGGGCTTAAAACAGAGGAAATACTGGACACTGATAAATAAGGACAACACTTACACAAGACACCAGACAGATGGGACAGGAAGGTAGGTCTTGGCACCGGAGGAGATTTGGCACCGCAGGAGATTTGGCAAAGTCTGTGGTAAGGCAAGGTTTTCCAGAGGAGGGTCCAGGAGCGTGGTCCGTGGCAGTCGTGGGTCAATGGGCAGGAGAGATCAAGCAGGTCTATGGCAAGCTGAGGGTATGGTACACAGGAGACAATACGATAGCTGATAGCTTCAGGTAGGTCAGAGGCAAAATTACACTACATACAATGAACCAGCACTGGAGGAAGGGGTGTGCCCTGCTTAAATGGAAAATGTGCTCCTGGAGTAAACGAATAGCACCTGGTCACAGTAGACAGCAGAGGCCTGAGCCATGAGGAATGCTGCGGATGGCAGAGCAGTGCCAGTTTTGCCCCTCTTGCGCCAGCGGCATGAACCATGACACATGTAGGCTTTGTACTGCGGCATGTTTCATCAATGAAGCCAAGCAACATAAAACATGTCAGGTCGACGGTCTCGCTATCCAGGGAAGTTGACCAACCTTAGATCTAAGCAGATCTAATTCAGATTCAACAATTGATTCCAATATGGGCTTTACAACGGGAATCTATGTGAATAAAAGACAGACTTCAATTCATTGTGTGTAAAAATGTCCATACCTATGTAACAAATTATCAGCAGCTTCTCTCAGAATCTGAAACATTTTTTTACATAAGAAATCATAGTCAACAACGTCCGTTATGCCTCCAATTAAAATCATCCACATGACATCCAAGTACTCCATTAACACTGCCTTCTTGGTCGAACCAGTAAAATATAGCTGGATCTACTTGTGATACCCTGTCCTCTGTTTTAGGTACTGCGTCTCTCACTCTTTTGTACCAGTACAATGAGGCACCTGCAAGTCCACACATTTTTTAAGCTTCCACAGCTTTCCCACAGTTAACCTCAAACGGAAGATGAATGCAAGTGTCAGGATCCAACAGAGCTCCTTGTAAAAAGGCTGATTTTAGGTCCAAAGAATGGAGTTTCCACTTGTTTTGGCATATCACAGAAGACTAAAAGTCAAAAGCACATGTTGGGTAATCTTTAGGAAGTTGATGAATGTTCAATTCTTCAAAGCCTCTAGCTACTAACCGGTCTATTGTTACAAGTCCATTTGAGGTTTCTTTCATTGTGCAGACCCATTTTGTTGAAATGCAACATGCATCAGCTCCTCAAAACCTCATCATTTTTCCCAGTTACTCAATTCAGTTTATTTTGCTACTTCAAATGATGCATCTTCCGCCTCTTGATTGACTTGAGGTACCAAGTTCTCAAATGGAGCAATGCAAAGATTGTCCACAAGTGACAAGTCAGCTGATCCAGTTGTACCAGCAATATTCACTGGTTCTTAATATTTCAAAATTATACCCGTTTTTTAGTTCACTAGTTGCCTATCCTGCACGACCAAGAATTTCAGCAGTGTACTTACATTAGAAGTACTTACATTCCATGTGTCAACATATTTGACCACTTGGAAAATAGAAAAAAGGTAGGCGCAACAGTAAGTGATTATGCGGGATAGAGCCTAAAGCACGATCGCCACTGTACCCATATGTGTCATCCCTAAAAGACAGAAAGAGCAATAGAAAAAAGAAGGGTACGGCGCTTCCCAGTGCAAGTAGGTATGAAAAAATTAGTTACCCAGTAAGTAACAGGCGTCTTCAATTGAAGGAGGATCAATACCTCAAAAAGAAAACACACAGTACAATATTGCTAATATACAAATATATGATTGGAAGTATAGTGGCTCTCACTCACGCTAAAGAGAGCCTCACCCGGCTCTGGCAATATTCGCCCGTGGGTAGAATTTAGACGGAGGTTTTCAAGGAGTATGTGCAGATGTTGACTCAACAGATATGGAGAAAGGAGAGAAAAATGCCAACATCGGGTAATACCGTAAAACCTTGCAATATTAGTTACAGAAAGTCAGACCACTCACGTGTTCAAGAGCCACCAGGGCTCAAATAGAGAAGCCCAACGGTTGTTTTGATGGGCACAGACCTTAATGAAAGCCCCAATGGATCCGCGTGGCAGCATGCAGTGGAAGCCAAATAATAATAAGAACCAAATAGGTTAAAAAATGAATGGGGATAAAAATAAAATTAAGAATAAAAAATAAAATTAAGAATAAAAAATAAAAATAAGTAGAATTAAAAATGTAATTTTAATATATATTCATATAATGAAATAAAAATTGAGCTGAACGCATTTCGCCTGAGTCTAAATAGACTGTACGGCTTCCTCAGCAGCAGCAATAAAAATGACACAGCAGTAAAAGCCCCATTCATTTATAACTAGTACAATCTAATTGACCCTCCAATCAGGGAGGTCTGAAAATGCGGGAAAAACCAGGTCATTAATCTTCCCTAATTAGAATTATGTTTTGGTTTCGTTTTGATGACGCTGGGAAAGCGATTTTAATTAGGGAAGATTAATGACCTGGTTTTTCCCGCGTGAGTGAGAGCCACTATACTTCCAATCATATATTTGTATATTAGCAATATTGTACTAGGTGTGTTTTCTTTGAGGTATTGATCCTCCTTCAATTGAAGACGCCTGTTACTTACTGGGTAACTAATTTTTTCATACCTACTTGCACTGGGAAGCGCTGTACCCTTTTTTTATATTTGACCACTTGTCTGTTATTGCTTGAACATCTGGAGAATTCTCTACCTCATCTGTATCAAAGTGATCCAGGTCATGGCACTCAATGTCTTCACTGTCAATGTGGAAAAATTGTGCTCATCAATTTCATCATCAGTGCACTTCCACACTTCTGGCACTATTATATAGCCTCGCACTTGCAGCGCATTGTAGAGTGGACCACTGGCTCAGTAATCAGACTGTGGGTTGCTCTCGAACAGGCAACGGCGCGGTGCCCCCTGCACTGCCTCCCAATCTCCGTACAAAAATCCCTAATGGACCCGCACCCTCTGACACATGCTACCATACGAGCCTGGCGCACCTTGACACGCGGAGAGGGCATTGCTCCCTTTCCATCACCTATGCCACTGCAATGGCTCCCGACCTTTCCAGAACCCTGACGTCGACGAACCCCGAAGGCCAACTATTCCTCCAGACCCAAGCATTTCCTGACCGAGAGGGGACCCACTCCCTGTAACCAGTTGCCCGTACCACACACGGGATCCTTCCTGACTCGATTCCATCACCATAGACTCAAACACTGCGATCGCACGCCTCACTTCGGGATTATATTAGACCACCCACACAATTTGAAGCATTAGTTGAGAGGGGTAGATACCCATCACATTGCCTCTCCTTGATGTATGATATGTTACAAGCACTAACCCCTCTGACTAGCACCTCACGCACTAACTGGGAACATGATCTTCAAATGTGTGGTTCAGTTCATCAGTGGAGCGCAATCTGCCAACTAGCACACTCCAGCTCCACCGCGGTCAGGGTTCAGGAAGCCAATTACAAGGTGTTGACGAGATGGCATAAGACGCCCCAAGTCCTGACTCACTACGCAGGTCAAGGAGCCGATAAATGCTGGAGATGTGATGCCCCCGGTGCCTCTCCACTTCATATATGGTGGGATTGCCCCATTATATCTGACTTTTGGCGCTCTGTACACGACTGTCTCTGCGACGTTGCAGAACCCCCTCCACCGTTCACCCCAGAATACTGTCTGCTTAATCACTACGACGCCCCGCCAGAAGTTTTCTGAAAGTCGCCGTTATACCACGATTTTGGCGTAAACCCACTGCTCCCCCATTAACTGTCTGACTGCAAGAAGTAGAAAACATTAGATCGGCAGAAGAAAGGGTCGCCCTACTCCAGGGTAAAACTGCAGAACATCTCCAATCCTGGTACTATTGGATGACCACTTGCCTGCCCCGTATACGGAGATTTGCTCCCTGACCTTCGCAGGTCAGAGCCCAATTTTATTAAACCCCCCGCCCTCGACCCGCCAGGTCGAACCATTCCTCTGCTCTACGTTGCCCTGAGCACTCTTATACCAAAAGTTGCTCACAGTGTTTACCCTAATGCAATTTCTCTTAAGCACTCGCCTTGTTATATGCGCCTCTTTTAAGGATTTTATTTTGTAAAACCTGTACACATTGAAACTGTTTTTCATGTATGTTCAACTTATTTTGCAATAAAGCACAATATGTTAAAAAATAAATAAAAAATATATATTTTTCGGTAAAAGTTGGTGTTTTTATTAATAAAGTTTGTTAAACTTATTTCAGACTTTCGGTTTATTTTTTAGAATTGTGCCTTAACCTCCCTGGCGGTATTCCCGAGTGTGACTCGGGGTTAAATTTCACTACCACGAACGGTAACCCCGAGCCACACTCGGGCTGGATACATACTCACCTCCTCCTGGCTCCCTCGCTGTCCCTGCAGTGTGATCGCGGCGAGCTGCTTCCTGGATGGCTCCTTGCGAGTCACATGATGCAGGGGGGCTGGACGCAGCAAACTTCATTCATAGTACTCACTGAATACAAATGGCAAAGTTTATGAACGGCCACTAGGTGGCAGTACAGGATAAGAAATAGACCATACATAGTCTCACCCTTTTTCTCAGACAGATTTCAGTGTTTTTTGTTGTATTTTATTGTACATCATTTATTTGCATCATTTTGGATAATTATTTTTGGGATAATTTAATTATTATGTCGTGTTTCAAACTTTATCGGACTCAGTGTATTTACGATTTATTTTTTATTTATTTATTAATTTATTTATAAAGGATTCTTCTAGTAAGGATCCTTGATTTCACGGATTTCAGTGCATGATTCCTAATTATTACAAGCTAACTATGTACAAAAACACGTTTCCTTTAAAAAAACATTGAGACGCTTTTAGACACAAAATTTTGCAAAAATTAGACCGCCAGGGAGGTTAACATACATCGGGTGCTCTAAAATTTACCACACCGCAACATTTCCAATGGCTTCAAATTGCGTTCATGAGCGAATGCAGCTCTCATGGGTATTTACTGCCCCCAGCACGCTCAGGTATTTATTGCCCCCAGGTCACACATGGGTATATATTGCCCCCAGGTCACATATTGCCCCCAGCAGCCCCCATGGGTATATATTGCCCCCAGCACCTAATGAGTATATTTGGCATGAACCCCCATACACCTAAAAAATAAAACTGTTACCCTCTCGTCCCTTTCTCACGCTTGCTGCAGGTCTCCCAGTCTGCCCACAACTTTGCGCCAATCTCCTCCCACGATTGCAGCCTGGTTGTCTGATTTTTGTAGGCGCTGTGCCTCTGGTTGAAGATGCATGGTTTCCCATGCACCTGGCGGATGAACACCTTGGTGTCCGCAAGGCCCAGGCCAGCTCCAGCTTCTGCAGGATCCTCCATCTTCCAGCGTTCATGCAGAGTGGAGTCTGAAATCCCTGGGTGGGGGGGTGGTCTTTGCCATGTGCGGCGGCACGCTGATGACGAATCTGCGTGCGCTTTTTGATTACGAAAAAAATGCGTAATGTAAATGTACGCGCATTCATGTTTAAGTCTATGGGACGCAACGTGCGGTACTATGCACCAAAGAAGCTCCAGGACTTCTTTGTGTGTAGTACGTTTTAACGCACGTTCATGCGTGTTTTAAAATGCTTAGGTGTGAACGGGTCCCATAGAAAAGCATGGGATTTCCCCATTCATCCGTTTTAAAGCGCTCAGGAACGCGCTTTAAGGCTATGGTCAAGCGAACGCATTATTCGCAGCGACCGTCAAAAAGTGCGTCCGAATGCATTGATGTATTTTTTCACAGGATGCGCGAAAACGGTCATACAATGCACATTTTCGTGCGGGATTTTTTTACGGATCCAAACCAGGAAACGTTGGGTGTCTGAACGTTATTTTGGCCGGACATGAGCAGCGTCTGACGTCTCCTAATCACACACACACGCCGCTATGCGGATGCTGCGCACGCTGTACGTCAGTACTAGCGGTTCTGCGTTCTCGAAAAAATCTGTTAGTTTGCCGCTTGCGTTGCGCAGCCGCACTTTAGTGCGGCCGTACTTCGTATATTGGCCGTCATTGCCCGTCATTTGCTGCTACTGCGGCCGTGATTAAGTGCGCCTAAACACACGTTGAAAATGCGTTAGTCTGACCCCAGCCTTAAACGTTTAGGTGTGAACGGGGCCTAAGGGTAGAAGGAAGATTAAGGTTGCGTCCAAAAACTAGCTCGTATGGACTAAAATATTGAACATTCTGCATCGTGTTTTTTGCCATCAGAGCCCAATCAAGAGCAGTTTCCCAATCTGTCATGATCCTTTATAATTTTCAGCAGCATTTCTGTTAATATTCTGATATGTCGTTCAAGAAGATCATGGCTCCATGGGCTATATGCAGCAGTGTTTTTTTTGTTTTGTAAATGTAGTTTATAGTGACCGGGCAGTTTTCCACAAATCTGTCCTTTAGTGACCGCTGCCGTTTTTACGTATCTGTGCTGTTCGTGTTTAGGTCAAATTGTCCTCTTACTCGTTTATGCAACCCACACATTATATACCGTTTTTACCGCCATTAAATGGACTTTCTAAAAATACCATTATTTGCATCATATCCTATAATTTACTATAAAAAAAAATATGAAATGTGATGAAAAAAAAATAAAAAATGGTAAAAACACACTTTTTCGTAATTTAATCCTCAAAATCTACAAACCGCCAAAAAAGACCCCAGCTAAATAGTTACAAAATTTTTGCTTGGCTGACATCTCCAGGTTTTAAATCGCTGAGTCGCAATCCGGCAGTGAAACAGTTAACTTTATACACTGCTGAAAAAGGGGAGGCTCTCCCCTTTCCAGCGGTGCAAAAAGCATCGCTGTAGGGTTAATGGTTGGGGAGATAGAGGGCTCCAAAAGTATAACCCCCTCCCCTTCCTTGATTTCAATACAGGCGACGGGGGTGGGAGGGACCTGCTGATGTCACCACGCAGCGTGGTGACGTCATTGTGCCCGCTGGCCCCTGCCAGAACTCCGTGGGAGCCAGCGCGGGAGGCAAGTATCGCGGGAGGGAGGTTAGGAGCCTGCTGATGTACTATGTATGTACGTCTGCGGGTCTAAGGGAGACCCGTGGGCAAGACATAAACGGTACGTCAGCAGTCGTTAAGGGGTTAAGCACAAACTGACATATAGAAAGACGCCATCACATCATCATAGCAAATCTTCAGAAGCAGTGATATCGCAATGGATAGCCAAAACAGTGATTACATTTTCAATGTTATAACCAAGGAAAGGAAAAACAGAATAAAAGGGGGAGGGGGAAAAAAAAGGGAGGAGGGGGAACCCAGTATCAAAATGCAACCTCAAAACCTAGTGCAGCAGAAAACCCTATGAAAGGTAGGCAGCATATGCAGCAGTACTGCCGTAAACTCATCCATCAGGTGTGTGTCTTGAATTTTAGCACTGACCTTGGCCATACTGGGTAAGGAAGGCTTCCTCCACGACTAACGTGCGTCGGGTCGCCAGAGCCATTTTGTCAATCTGCTTGTTTTTGCTACGCGAGAATCCCTCCAGTGGTCTGGACAAGAGGAGTGTCCACGGGTCACGAGGAACATCCCTACCCCAAAGGTCCGATATGAGGACCAGCACCTCCGACCAGAAGGAAACCACGGCATGGCAAGTCAACTACATGTGTATGAAGGAACCCCTCTGGCCACAGGAGCGCCAGCAGGTGTCTGGCTGGCCTCTCACCATATGCAAGAGTTGCACTGGCGTGGGGTACCATCAGTATTTTCAGTGGATTGTTCTTGCAGAGTGGTGCATATGGAGACGCCACGTGACTAGGGATGGGCTGCCGGTTCAATTCGATCAGGAGTTCGAAGCGAACATCGGCCGTTCGAAAGTTCGGTGAACTTCGAACTTTTTGCGATGTTAGCGAAAAGTTAAACCGTTTGTGAAACGCAGTTTGCAAAAAAACTACTCAGCGAAAATGTCTGGAATTTACACATAACATCCAATGAATGAATAATAAAAATGAGATTGTTACAGAAAAATGAAAAAAAAATTTGCAAAACAATTCCAAAAAAATGCTTGAAAGATCCTAAAGAAAAATTAAGAATAAAGAGGCTCTTTTTCGTGCAACTGCAACTGTATTCTGCAGTAAAGTATGTGAACCCTTTGGGATTGCGTGGAGTTTTGCCTGAATTGGTCATAAAATGTGCTCTGATCTTCATCCAAGTCACAACAATTTGAAAAATACAGTCTGCTTAAAATAATACAACACAAACATTATATGTTTTCATGTGTTTATTGAACATAACAGGTAAACATTCACAGTGCAGGGTGGAAAAAGTAAGTGAACCCCTAGCCTAATGACTTCTCCAAGAGCTAATTGGAGCCAGGAGTGAGACAACCTTGAGTCCAGTGTGATATTATTGGATGTAGAAAAGGGGTTACTCCAGTGGCGCAAGGGAGATTGGTATACGTAAATATTTTGTGTTGATAGAGGCGGGGAAGAGTTTCAGGGTCTAGAGAAACAGTAAGTCCCAATTAAAAAAGCACAGTCTAAGAACAGACCACTGATAAAAGTGCTATCTTAAGATAAACGCTAAAGTGCAAAATGCAATCAAAAGTGCATATAGTGCAAATAGCAGCTAAAACGTTGTGCACGTCAAAAGCGTACTGTGAATAGTGCAACGGTTCCAATAGGGTGAATCTTAGAAATTCGTTCATAAAAAACAGTTAATAAAAACAAGTTCATAAAAACAACATACTTCTTGTGCAAAGTGCAAATATAAAGTGCAATTCAAACAGCACAGAAAAGTAATAAAAAAATTTGGTTGGGCAATGGTGGTCAAAAATAGTGCAAAAGTCTATAGGTATAAAGACAGTCTGTGAGTGAGGAAAAAAAGGGCTTGCTTAGGACTTTGTATGTCTCTCACTCTTTGCGGCCATGTATGGAAATCCTCAGAGGGAAGACGAATCTTATCCTTGATGTCCTAGTGAATTCCACGTTCTAGTGAATTCCACGTTCTCAGGATAAGAGGGAAAAAGGAGAGAGAGAGAGAGAGAGAGAGAGAGAATAATAGTGCAATATTGTCTGGATTTGTTGATTCTGGAAATATGCAAGAAAAATTAACACTTACACTTTCCAGAGCCTATGTAGTCCAGGCTCTG
>RXON01003331.1:0-62609 GCA_009667805.1 Leptobrachium leishanense
TGAATAGACCCTTAAAACAGAAGTTGAGTGTTATTCATGGCGGTCAGCAGATGCAGATGCATGTTATTTGTATTTTTGCTGTTGTGGTGTGTCTGGGGTATCGGTGGCCTGGGGGTGGCTGCTCTAATTCCGAAATAACAGCTTAGTAGTTTTACCCCATTATCGTCCGGGCTGCATAACCATGAGCGGCCACCTACATTTGTGCTTGAACGAACCTCTCATGCTCTCGGCCGCGCTCCCATGATATATTTACATAAGATACAAGAGAGCCACGTTCAAGTACAGATGCAGGCGGCCACTTGTGGGTATTAATCTTGGAGAGTTCCCATACTTTTTTAATAGGACAAGGCTCCTGGTCATAGTTACTCGAAACATTCGCTGTATCTAGATTCAGTGCAGTTAATTTAAATTTGCCAGATTATTGTAGTTCTTGCTGCATCCTTACAGAAAAGTTACAGTTCGCTGTATTATTTCTTAGCATGCACTATTTTTTATTATATTATCCTGTTTTATGTTTTTAACAGGGGTTTTCAAGGCACTTGACCGAAGCAACTCAGAATCAATTAGTTTGAATCGTGTGGAGGTAATATTAAACATAAATGTGTGTAATTTGTGTAATTCCAGGTTGTAGCAAAAATAATTTTTGCTAGTTATAGTTACGTTATATCCTTCAGGAGGGAAGTCAGTTTCCCAATCAAGACAGATCACCTAAGAGCCCTCTTTGATTTCTCACCTGCCAAAATACTGTAGGGTTGTATTTTCATGCAAGAAAACGCTACTCCCCACAAGGAGGAAAAGTTCGTCCCCAACCACATTTGTGATAATATTTAAAAATTAACTTTTATTGGTATGTATAAAAATGCGTGTGCAATTAATAAAATATCCAAACACCAGTAAGGTGGCTGATTCTTGAGCGATGATAGCCTTGATCAATACAAGTGATTCAATTACATACACCTAAATAACTTTGTGACCATCGGATTGCGAATTTAAGCTGTTAATGGCATTAATTGCATCCATCAGTTACACAAGAAATTGATACATAAAGTAGAGAGGCTGTGAATTGATGTTTTGGGTACATAATGGCGATATTAAACTAGAAAAGACATTAATTGCAAACCTCTGTGCATAATATTCTGGATATGTGTGATATAGTACACTGGAAAAACCATTACACAATATAGGGTAATGATATGGAACAACTGTATAAATATCCAGCACATAACCCACAAACTTCTCATCATTTTGACTATATCCTAGGAGTATTTGACATTTAGATAATGTCATATCCCATTCAATAGTATGAGCACTCTATTATGGGAAGTATAGACTGTGACTAATGGCACTATAGTTTGTGACATTTTATCACATCCCCGCAAGCAATTTAAGAACAGGCAAATAGACTGAGAATAGAGGCACTTTCCGAGAAGAATTTCATTCCAGAATAAAGTATATAAGCGATTAATGTGCGGCCATACTTATATACAGACACTCCATGTTATTTCCTCAGTTCTATAAGAAGTTCATGTTATTTGATGCCGATTGGTCTTTAGGTATCACATGATCGGAGGAGTCTCTGAATAGATCTGCTTTACTCATTTCTTAAACCCACATACCAAAAGTGAACGGGGATCCGTAATTGACGAGTTGATGTGCCAGCAAATTATATAATTAATTAATCTGCTACGTTATAAAAAGAGGTCCTGGTTTCAGGAACCTCATAAGCTCCTGAGGAAACTGCCGAGAGGGTGGCAGTGAAACTCACGTTGGGCATGTTATGTCAATGTGACTATATAAAACAGATCCAATTGTTTAAATTAGATCAATGGAGTCATGACTGTGTCAATGGACAAAACAATATTTTGTGATGTCTACTAATCGCGTTTGCCAATTGATTTTTCTCTTACGTTTGTTCGTTGAAAAGATCCGTTTGGTGTTAAGGAACACTTATATATTTTTTTTTTTTTATATTTCAAATTTTTATTTTACGATAAACATAGGGTCACAGACCGACCAGCCAAACGGCCTCACAGGGCCTAAGAAGATACTCTCAAAGAAAGCACAGAAAACATAAGGGGGGATCTCAGAGGAAACTACAGAAGAACAAAAATTGGGGTAAGGGGGATACAAAAACAGGGTAGGGTGCAGAAACTCGTCAAAAGGGTCGATCCAGCAAAAACAAGAGAGAGCAATGGAGTTCGCTGAGGGGGCACCAGGAAAAAAAAAAAAAAAAAAAGAAAAGGGTAACGAGGGACTGCCAAACATATTGTGGCATAAGGAACACTTATATTTTAATAATTTTTGTGTGGCAAAGAAATTGAGTTATTGGTAACCTTTTGCTTGAACTAATGGGCTGTTTGAATGTACAACCATAGCTTTCAATTACGTATGGCTGTGCTTTGAGACACAATGGATGGAAGTACCGATGTCCATACTAAGGGCCATATTACATAGTTGGTGCTAACTTAACCAGAGGTGTTGTTAACTTAACAGCTCCATAGGCTATAATGGCTCTGGTAAGTTTACAACAGTTCTGGTTAAGTTAACACCAACCTTGTAATACTGCCCTAATTCTCTAATGCTCGAATTTTCAGTTTACCAGCACTGTATAATTGTGGGTTTTTTTCTAAACATTCTATCCACAATCTAACGGTGTACAAATGCGATAAGGCACACCAGCTGATTATTTTTATAAATCATAACAAGCTTTCAGTGTTATGTATTCATAATGACCAACAGAAGCATTATTTTTTTCTCTGATGCATAAATAACAGAGTAGCATAGAATGATTCTTTATCAGGGTGGTTACATTTCCAAAGTAATTACCTTGTTGTGATTAATTCCAACACTAGCCTCCCCGGTGTGAATACCAGATACACATGGGGTTTTTGGTTTAAGGCACAATTACTATCAGGGTTATTCAAAGAGATCCGAATGACTGCCGAAAGGGAACCGAACGCTGAAATTCAGCGTACGGTTACCTTTCCTGGCCATTCGGCTATCCAGAGAGCAAATCCTGGTGAATTGCCTACACATACAGTGCCTGTTCGGTGCCTGCTCGAGGGCAGTGAATCCCCATAAAAAAGCAATGCTTCGGCTATTCAGAGAGCACAAACCAGCATTGAAAGGTTACCGAAATGCCCTGCCATTCGGTGGTTTAATTCGGCAGGTTTATTCAGGCGAATCCCATAGGCTTCAATGTTAAAAATATTCTTGTTTTAATTCAATATCTAATAAACCGTTGATTATAATATTCTGCAGTAAAGAGTCTCTTTATTTATAGATTTTTCAGGATATATTAACCACTTTGCTGCGGAGGACATGCTCAGCGCGTCCTCCCACAGGAAGTGTTGGCTGCGGAGGACGCGCTGAGAGCGTCCTCCCTTTGCAGCCAGCAATCGGCCGGGTTCCGGCCAATCGCTGTGCCCCCCGGTGCGGGCTGAAATTCTTGATATCAGCCCAGCATCCGGGACTGCCGCGGGCACCAATAGATGTCATCGCCGAGGCGCGATGACATCTTTTGCAGGCACCCTCCCGCGAGTGAGGAGAAGGTGCCTGAAAGGGAGGGGGAGGTCCTTCGGACCTCTCTCCCTCCCGATCACCAGGGGCCAGCGATCAAAGCCAGGCACGGTTTGGAAGGGCACAGCCTGCCCTTCCAAACAGTGCCTGGCTTTAACCCCTTGGGTGCCGGATCACGATTCGGCGCCGAAAAGCGCCAGATCGTGATCCTCTCCTGGAGCTGGCCGACATCTTGGATGTCGACCAAGCTTCCAGGAACTCCCCCTGACGACTGGGGTCATCGTGCATAGCGCAATGATGTCAGTTCTGGAGTTAACCCCATAGCTGCCACCAATGGTGGAGATAGTGGTTCCAATGAACCCCCTATCTCACGATCCGTGGCAGCTAGGGGTTAATGTTTTCTATTGTTGGATCGGCCAGAGCATGGCCTTTCCAACGATACCGAACATGACCATGTAAAAGGTTAAGAAAAAAATAAAATAAATAAAAATTTAAATTAAGAAAAATTAAAAAATAAACAGTTTTTTTGTTGTTGTTGTTGTTAATGCAGCAATATTGTTCCCATTTCAATTATAATGAGAACAATGATGCTGCACTAACGATTTTTGTATGGGGTGCGTTTGTTAAAAATCGCGTGATTTTCCCCCCAAAAAAATGTAACGATTCCCTGTTTCTAATTTTTTTAACAAGCGCAACCCATAGAAAATATAACCGCAAATGCTCACATGTTACAATGTGAAATAAAACACTTTACACGTTGTAAATTATTGAAAATTAAAATTTTATTGCATTTTTTGTTATAATATACAGACAGGACATGATGTATACATACAATAATGATATATTATGAATCTGCCGTGTCTGCCGGAAAGAACGATATATAATATGTCTGGGTCATATAATAAAATATGGCTTCAAAATGCGTTTAAACATGATGAGCGAAACCGGTAAAAATGACCTGAGCACACAGGCGTGAAATGGCTCAGCAGCGAAAGGGTTAAGTATTTTTCTGGATTTCTTTTTTTAAAAAAAAATTTAACATATTTTTTCTGTAACAGCCCTTTTTATTATCATTCCTTGGACCTCATATGTAAATTTCAGACATTTTCACTCAGTAGTTTCTTTGCAAACAGTGTTTCACTTTTCAATCATTCAAGCAAACTGTTTTGCTAATTTATTCACTGCATTCGTCTGCGGTGTCGGCTTTTTCCGGCAGCTGAGCTGTGTGTGATCGGCTGCTGCATGGGTTTTTCCGGCGTTTTCGGCGGGTTAATCCAGATGTTTTTGCGTATTTCGGTGTGCATTCGCTGGGTTTTTGCAGTGACTTTTCATCGGGTTTGCGGTGGCTTTTCCCTGCATTTCAGGGACCCTGTGGTGCTTGCTGAATACACCGCAGGGTCGCCGAAATGAGATCGGCAAAATGAACCGAATTGAAGAGAACGAAAAGTCACCGAACGTGCGGTGACTTTTCAATTCTCTTTGAATTACCCTGTAAGTGTACCCGCTGTGACTCAGACCTTCGCTATCGACATCTGCGGTGGCCAACACAGATATCGTCTTGTGCTCTGGGGTATGACTAATTGGGTGGCAGTGAGCCTTATCTCAACAGGAAAACGTCCTTTCAAGTAATTGCTGGGTTTACCCTATATTGTGTAATGGTTTTTCCAGTGTACTATATCACACATATCCAGAATATTATGCACAGAGGTTTGCAATTAATGTATATGATTGTCTCTTCTAGTTTAATATCGCCATTATGTACCCAAAACATCAATTCACAGCCTCTCTACTTTATGTATCAATTTCTTGTGTAACTGATGGATGCAATTAATGCCATTAACAGCTTAAATTCGCAATCCGATGGTCACAAAGTTATTTAGGTGTATGTAATTGAATCACTTGTATTGATCAAGGCTATCATCGCTCAATAATCAGCCACCTTACTGGTGTTTGGATATTTTATTAATTGCACACGTATTTTTATACATACCAATAAAAGTAAATTTTTAAATATTATCACAAATGTGGTTTGGGACGATATTTTCCTCCTTGTGGGGAGTAGCGTTTTTTTTATTTTCAGATTGGGTGTTGAATCACCTGTCATCCCATCATACAACGGTTCTCTGTGGGAGACATTGCCCTCTGTGAAGGCCAATTGTATCCCTGCATTATTATTGTATTTTCATGCACTGCCTATGAACATGAAAAAATTATGCTGTATGTGGCCAGGATCTGGCAACCCTAGATGATACATAGGCACACTTCAGCTCCATGCCCATGAAGACTATAGTCCTCCACCCCTGCTGGAGGTTCTTCATAGGGAGGAGTACTTGAGATTGCCACCTAATCCATGCTTTCTGACTGGAGGTCTACAAAATCATAAATATTCTCTCTGAACCACTTGCAGATTTGACACAAATGTCAAATGGACCTCCTGCTCCATCAGATATCTTTCATAATCAGCTAATTAATTTTAAGTTACATATTTCAGGCCACTAATGAAACTCTAAATGTATTTTAAGGGTGGGTGGTGTCCAAAACAATTAAACAACATAAAAACGAACCAAATAAAAGTGAGCGAGGTGAACATAGAGTCAGTTTGGGTTACGCTAACATTTGGCAATCATACAGTAGCTTGTGTAGGTTTGATCTATAGACCCCCTGGACAAGCAGAAGAACTAGATAATCTGCTGGTTGAGGAAATAGCCAAAATGGCAATGAAGGAGGAAGTTATTATCATGGGGGACTTTAATCTTCCTGATGTGAACTGGAAAACCAAAACAGCTGGGTGCACCAGGAGTACAAATATTCTAAACTCCCTACTGGGATTATCTCTAACACAAGTAGTTGAGGAGCCGACCCGTAAAGAGGCCATATTGGATTTAATACTCACAAATGGAGGTTTGGTATCAGACGTTGTTGTAGGTGAAAATTTGGGATCTAGTGATCACCAGTCAGTATGGTTTAATATAACAACAGGGATGGAGCCGCACCACACAAGAACGAAAGTTTTAGACTTTAAAAAAACAGATTTTTCTAAAATGAGATTTTGTGTGAAGGAGTCATTATCAGACTGGAGGAGTTTAAAGGGAGTCCAGGAGAAATGGGATTATTTAAAGGAAGCATTATTGAAGGCCACAGGAAATTGCATTCGGCTTGTTAGCAAAAACAAAAAAGGGAAGAAACCACTGTGGTACTCTGCAGAAGTGGCCAAAATAGTGAAGAACAAAAAGATAGCATTCAATAATTATAAAACAACTCAGAGTGAAGAAGATAGGCAAACCTATAAGATTAGGCAGAAAGAGGCAAAGCAATTTATAAGAGCTTCCAAAGCACACGCAGAAGAGAAAATAGCTCAGTCAGTAAAAAAGGGGGACAAAACATTTTTTAGATACATAAACGAGAAAAGAAAAGTAAAACAAGGATTAGTTAGATTAAAAACAAAGGAAGGAAGGTATGTAGAAGAGGATAAAGGTCTCGCTGACTGCCTCAATGAATATTTTTGTTCAGTCTTTGCAGAAGAAAAGGAAGGAAAGGGACCTCAGTTAGGAGAGAACACTAAAGAGACATTTACATATCAGTTTACAGAGGAGGAGGTTCTACAGCAGCTGTCTAAAGTAAAGACAAATAAGTCAATGGGGCCTGATGGGATCCACCCTAAATTATTAAAAGAGCTCAGTGATGTAATAGCAAAACCATTAACAGATTTATTTAACCAATCCTTGTTAACGGGAGTCGTCCCAGAAGACTGGAAATTAGCAAATGTTGTGCCCATTTACAAGAAGGGTAGTAGGGAGGAATCGGGGAACTATAGGCCAGTTAGTCTTACGTCAGTAGTGGGGAAATTAATAGAAACCATGTTAAAGGAAAGGATTGTTGAACATCTAAAAACACATAGATTACAGGATCAGAAACAACATGGGTTTACCTCAGGGAGATCATGCCAAACTAATCTTATTGATTTTTTTGATTGGATAACAAAAATAATAGACACAGGTGGTGCAGTAGACATTGCTTATTTAGATTTCAGTAAGGCTTTTGATACTGTTCCGCATAGAAGGCTTATCAATAAATTGCAATCTTTGAGTTTAGATTCCAATATTGTTGACTGGATTAGGCAGTGGCTGAGTGACAGACAACAGAGGGTTGTGGTAAATGGAGTTTATTCGGCACAAGGTCTTGTTACCAGTGGGGTACCTCAGGGGTCAGTACTTGGACCCATTCTCTTTAATATTTATATTAGTGATATTGCAGAAGGTATTAATGGAAAAGTATGTCTTTTTGCTGATGACACAAAGATTTGCAACAGGGTTGGCGTTCCTGGAGGGATCAGCCAAATGACAAATGATTTAGGTAAACTAAAAAAATGGTCGGAGTTGTGGCAATTGAGTTTTAATGTGGATAAGTGCAAGATAATGCACCTGGGACGTAAAAACCCAAGGGCTGAATATAGAATATTTGATACAGTCCTAACCTCAACATCTGAGGAAAGGGATTTAGGGATCATTATTTCAGAGGATCTAAGGGTAAGTAGTCAATGTAATAGAGCAGCAGGAAATGCTAGCAGAATGCTTGGTTGTGTAGGGAGAGGTATTAGCAGTAGGAAAAGGGAAGTGCTCATGCCACTGTACAGAGCACTGGTGAGACCTCACTTGGAGTACTGTGTGCAGTACTGGAGACCGTATCTCCAGAAGGATATAGACATCTTAGAGAGAGTTCAGAGAAGGGCTACTAAAATGGTGTACGGCTTGAAGGAGAAAAGTTACCAGGAAAGGCTTAATGATCTTAACATGTACAGCTTGGAAAAAAGACGAGACAGAGGAGATATGATAGAAACATTTAAATACGTAAAGGGAATCCACAAGGTAGAGGAAGGGAGTATATTTAAAAGGAAACAAAATAGCAAAACAAGAGGACATAGTCTTAGATTAGAGGGGCAAAGGTTTAAAAGTAACATCAGGAAGCATTATTTTACTGAGAGGGTGGTGGATACATGGAACAGTCTTCCAGTAGCAGTGGTAGAGGCCAAAACAGTAATTGAATTTAAGCAAGCATGGGATAGGCATAAGGCTATCCTAAACAAAGGATAAATCCAGGTTAAGTATCCATGTAGTTGGGCAGACTAGATGGGCCGAAAGGTTCTTATCTGCCGACATTTTTCTATGTTTCTATGTTTCTATTGCCTCTCTGACACAATACCTAAGATACCACTTGGGTTTAATGACTTATTATAGTTCATGCTGAACTAGGATGTTTTAGATGACTATCACACAACACTATTCCAAGTTGACTTGTTATCATTGTGTGAGGCACACAGCAATCATTACAGCTGTTGCTATTCTAAATAATTCAGTAACATAGGTTATAACTTTTCAGTGAATTATACTTCTCTAAATCCAATACTTTGAGAATAATAAGCGATCCGCTTGAGCAAAGATTAGGAAAACAAGCCTAAATCCCGGTATAAAGTGATTTTATGAAGTTACATTAAAATGTAGCCCTACACTTTACTAAGCTAAATTGGACTCTTTCGATATGTATTTCAATTCCCACTATAATGTATGCTAAAATGACTAGAAAATTTGTATATTTTGTAAAGCACCAATAAATGGCCTGTGCCATCACACTAGTGAAAGTAATAGATGAGAGCAGGAGAGTCGATTCACCAACTCCCTCCTGCCCTAGACATGTACTTTGATCGAATCTACTTTAATCCATTGTAAATTATAATAATAGTTTCCGTACTTATCTCCTATACATACAGTAGGTTTATTAAATATTCCTTTTTACTTGTTTTTTTAGTTCATCAGTCTCGTAATCAACATTTAAGCAAAGAAGTGGAGCAACAGAATTCTGGATTCCTAACATATCTTTATAGTAATCAATCTATATTTTTTTATATAAAATTTTCAACTAAATTAATTCATCTGGAAATGTGGTTCTTATATAGTCACTGTTACTGTATGCCAACATATATACAGATTGCACAAAAACCTTACAGCATTTCTCTATGTGAAACAATCAATGTGTGCTACTTATTAATATGGTCCCAGTACTGCATTTAAAATAGATTGGCCAAAGCTGTAAGCCTTCAAAATACATACGTTTCCTTGTCTTAGGACTATCTATACGGGTACACATTATAAGGAGGTTCCAGTGTGATAAAAAAAGGAACGCTGCTGTAAATATTTCTCACAATTTTGTCATGTATATTAATCAGTGGATATAGTGTATTAGTTTGGAACCGTAAATTAAGGGCTTGATGTAATTATATAGTTTTTTTTTAATATTGGTTGCGGCCTATATTTTATTTCTTCCATAATATCGGCTGATTCGTTTGAAAAAATTCACCTGTAAGGCTGGAGCAGACATCTGAAAAAGTTGCTGATCTGAAAAAATGCTAGCCAGTAAAATGCTTATTTTGGGCCAGCATCATAGAGATTTGTGCCTTTAAACATGACTATAAGAAATATCCGATGTTTATAAAGTATTTCAGGCTAATTTCCCCTATTTCCTTGTCGGAAAATACTGAATGAAGCTGCAAGAGCCGATATTGGATCCAATTTTTTATTGTGACTCTGAGGCTAGGGTCAGACGAGCGTGATTTCTACGGACTGTACGTCCGTGCAGTACGGACATCGTCAGTACGGATGACGCAGTAGTGGTCACACAGTCCGTTTTTTCACTGAAGTTATTTTTGACGGATGTAGGAGGGAAAAATAAATTACAATGAAAAAACATTCTGTCCGTCAAAAATGCTGGACGTATAAATGCAGTCCGTCTGACCATGCTCCATCACTCACACACAAAGCTATGCAGACGTTGTGGACGTGGCGCACTCCGCACTTCCGTTCTAGCAGTATTACGTTCTTGCCTAACCTGCGTCCGTTTGCAGCGTCCGTCAGCCCCCGCACTTCTGTGCGGACGTACTTCGTGTGTGGGGCTCCATTTAACACAATTGTATGCTATCACGGACGTACTTATGTGCGGCAACACGGACGTTAACACTGCGTTCGTCTGACCCCAGCCTAAATGGTGGTAAACCTGCATTTGAATTTCCCTAACCAAAAACTGGCTGAAAAGGGTCCCAGGTTTAACTATTGGATCCAATTAAATCAGGCACTAAGTTTGCTTTCTTATCTTTGTCTTGCTGCTCTTGATGTCCATCATGGTGGTACTTCTTTTTTTTGCAAATAGGTGATGGACAATCCCAAAACAGAGGTCGTATGCTCTTGATTTTCCTTATCACACTTTATAACTGATTGTACTAATTTTGAGCATGGTGCTAATATTTTGCTAAATTACATTTTTATTCTTGGCTATAGAACTATTACACTCTGATTATCAAATTAAATAGAAAAATAAATGTTGAGTATTAATTGCATTCACCAAGCAAGAGAAAACCTTGGAAGTACTTTGTCAATTTGATAAAATATAACTATTTGATTGGTGTATGTGTTGTATATAGAACATCATGTTTTTAAACATCCAAATGGTTCATTACAAAAAAATAAATAAAACGATGTTACTAAACTTTAATTGTGGTTTCTTTGTAAATACCTAACATTTCCTCAAACAATAAATGGTCAGTTTCATGTGACAGCTAACATACACACTTAATTTATGGATTGTGGACTTTGTCTGCAGAAATATCTCGGACAATTTTTTAATATAGATAGATATTAAATTATATCTATGGTCGTGGTTTCCTTCGGCTCTTTTCTGGACTGATGCGCTATCCTTTGGCCAGTTCACCATCTTTTGGCTGCAGAGAAAATCCCTAATACTGCACTAGTATTATTTTTCCCTTATTTGTATCATAAAAATTGTGGCAAATTCTATTGACAAATGCATGCATTTGATCTGATTTTTGGGGGGGGAATTAAAACATGACTTTTTTAAAGTTGTCCATATTCACTGCAACATTTTCTCAGTTGCCACAAGATAGCTGTGACAGAACAGCCGTCACTTTCAAGTTATTGGCACATAAAACATTAAAAGTTCTTTGGTTCAATGTTAAATGTTATTTATACAATTTATGTCTGTAGGATCCCAGTGTGTATTGTGTTTCCCCTCGCAATTCCTCGCACCAAACGCACTTGTAATCCCTCACAATTTAGTACCAACTAAATTGCCCAGTTTTCGTTCACCCAAGTGTAGAATTCGTTAGTACAATTTGTGCTTGTACGATCCTGATGATGATTATTAAGTTCTTTGCCACCCCTGCCTTGCCCAGCCATCGTGGTTTATCTGCCCAGCGCAACCCTGATACAGCTGCCACCGAGACCAAGCACAGCCAACATGCCTTACACTGAATTTCTCGGGCAGGGAACAGCCCAGAGCGGGCCAAACAGCGTGGCACCAAGAGCTGGGCTCGAGCTAGGGGCAGTGGCAGTCCATGTTAAGTATACAAAAAGGGCTCTGGCTGGAGGCAGTGGCAGAATTGGCGCTGGGGTGTCTGGTGGCGGGCATGGGAGAGAACAATGGGACTGTACCGTATAAAGTACAGTGTATGTGCTATTCTAAGTAAACCAACCTGCTTAACCGGTACTATGCCTCGACGAGTATTTGGAAAGAGGAACTATCTGCTGGGTATTTCCTACGGCTGACTCACTAGCTTCCAGCAAGGGACCTGAAGCCAGCTCGCTACCGCAGCTCACTGCAGAGCAAATCCCGCCACCTACGACGGATCTACTACCTCCGAGTAGCGGCATCCGTCACAGTAGCGACTTGCTAGTAGTAAACCATCTGCTGCCAGTCAGATGCCTCACTGTGATCTGAGCAAAGCTGATCAAAAACTAGGCTTGTGCACCGATTATTTTTTCGGTTCGATTCGGTTCGATTTGTTCGGATGTTTAAACTTTTCGATTCGGCTCGTTTCGACCGATTTCTGTTTTGATTCGGCTCGGATCGTTTTTCGTGTACATTTTTGTTTCGGAATATCAACCATTTTTTGTATTTTCGGGTCACTTTGCTCGTTTTTTGTATCGACTTTTCGGAAATTTTTTAAATTTTCGTTTTTTCGGAACGTCTGTTCTCCTCGTTTCAAAGTGTCTACGATAATTCTGGCGATTCTATCGTGTTTTTTTTTATTGAATAAAGATCCTTTTTTTCTTATGAATAATTGAATATACATTTCACAACTTTATTTAATCATATTAAAATGGTATGAAAGCCAAGGAAAAAAAAAATGAACAAAACGATTTAAAAAACGCTAAACTGACCCGACTGTCTCAAGAAACAAGTGATACGCATTTACAAATACAAAATTTACAGAATCAGTGATATAACCGATAATAGTTAAATATACGATGTCCAGAATTACCGAAATGGAACCGAATCACGAATGGGACCGAAATCATGAATAGAGCAAAAATAAATTTCGATTTGACACATTTCAAGTCCATTCGAAAATTCCGATTTTTTTTTTTCGTTTCGGCTCGGAAAACTTTTCAGATCTATCGTTTTTCGGGTCCGATCCGATTCGGAAATTCGGCCGAATCCGAAGACACGAATCGGGAAATTTCGTGAAAATTCCGAAATTCCGACACCCCAAAACGCACATCCCTATCAAAAACCCGAGAAGGTTGACCCAAAGTGAGCTGATAGGTAACCTTACGAGCAGAGGGAAGCCCTCCACTTCTGTCAGAGACTCTTACGACATCAAAGGGAGTTGTGGATGCCTAGTTATACCTAACACACCATGACCAATTGAATTCTTTTGGTCATGGTGGGTAGACAGCCCTTTTAAAATATGTTTTTTTCCCCCACCAATCACTAAGGATAAGATATCAGTTCACTTCTCCATCTTGAGGGGTGCAAATAAATGTTAATACATTCAGTGCCTCCACACAATAATCTGTGCAAATGACACTTTAAAGGGACACTACCACTTACATAAGATGTAACTAGATCATTTTTGCATTACAAATACAGCCACATTATAAAACACATGCTGCAGTTTTTTTTCTTTATTCAATGATACATGTAATTATTTTAAACAAATTTAGATTTTTTTATCTTCCATTTCAATTTTGTGGATTTTTCCCATGATGCAACATTCAAAATCTGTGCAAATGTTTTACTTTAATGCCATGGTTTATCTAATCTGCCGTATTTAACAGTTAATGAGGTGGAGGAGGGATGTTTAGCTAAGGCAGCAGGAGGCTATTGTTTTCCAGGCTGAGATAAGAGATGGCAGTTGAATGAGATAAAACAGAGAGTTTAAAAGACTTTTAATCTACCCCGTGGTGGTGTCCTTTAATTGCAACCCACACAATACAATGATTTGAGTTGATGACCGACCCATAGACTCCATTATATGGCCATTGCCACACAGTGAGGAGCAAGTTATGTAACGATATGGGAGGGCAGTTTACAACACAAAAGATCACACAATAGATGCACCCAGTGCCACATATACAGGGTTATTCAGAGAGCAGTGAAAACCAGGAGAATGACTGAAGTGAAAATTCTAGGTTAAAATAGCCAAACCAGAAAAATTCTCCTATTTATCTCACTTTCCAAATCGGCTATTTTGACCTCGAATTTTCACTTCTCCAGTCTTTCTCCTGGTTTTCACCTCTCTCTGAATAACCCTGATAAAGTAAAATATTTTTTTAACTAAACATAAAAGAGAAAAACAAAGTACATGTAAGATATCAGAAACATAAAATAAGCAAAATAAGAACATTTAATTTTTTGGTGGTAGTCTAATAGTAGTACAGAATTTGAACTACTCGAGCGATTGATTTTGTCGCAATCAGAGCTGAATCCACATAAGCACTCTGAGACTCCCCGTTATCCATCATCTGTCACCTCGTATCCTTTTTATACTGACTGCAGTCGGAGTATCCTCCCGGAGTACCGTGTTCATTTACATTCCTTGGACGCACTTTCCCACTGATGGGCCACGTGCAACCGCACATGCGGTCCTTTCAGACACATGGGTCTTTTTCTGCTATTTGGAGCCGGCCTCCCAGCTTTTGTTCTAAGCTTACTGTTATTTGTTGTATATTACCTTTTGCTCTTACCAGTTTTCACGTTTTGCAACTGTTACACTGTATTTCATACATATTTGCTCGGTACTCATTGCCTTTAACCCCCGAGATGGTGCCTTTTGTTTGGGATTTGTCCATTACGTTCTAGTTTTAGTGTAACTTACTCCTCGCTGCTTATCCACCGAGGCCTTTGTTACACCGTGGCACATGCTCATTTACTACCCCACTCCTTCCCACTGCTCCCTTATACTTCACACACACACAAGGGTCCCGTGAGCTTCCCCCTTATACCTTGACCTGTGCCCTAACTGCACTGATGGCCTCACTTCCCCATCCACTTAAGGTGCTCACTGTTAATGCTAAGGGTTTGAACCTCTCGGAGAAGTGACATTCGCCTCTCCGGGAATTTCGTTTATACCATGCGGACGTAGTTTTGACCCATGAGACCCACTTTGCGCATGACAGGGCTCCTGGGTTTTCGCAGCCAGAAATACCCCACTAGTTACTTTAGTAATTCCATGATTGGGTAAGGTGTGTGGCACCGCGATCCTCCTACCACAAGATGTCCCGCTTGCTTTCACAGGTTCGAAACTGGACCCTGATGGACTTTTTACTTTTATTGTGTGTTGGGTGATCAGCCTTATACCTTAGCCTCTATATACCTCCCTAACCGGAGACAACATTTAGCATTTCACTCCATCCTACAGCCTCTGGCCGACTTTCAGGAGGGGGATACTGGTGGTGGGGGGATGCCATTCTCCCTCTTGACATACGCTTTGATACTTCTAAGGGGAAATCCAGTGTTCTGCACACTGTGTTCTGGCATGTGAGATCCACTCTCCACTCATATCATCTGATAGATTGCTGGTGAGCTCTGAACCCCTCCTACCATTACTACAACTTTTTCAGCCCCCCCTCCCGTCAGTCTTACTCTAGAATTGACTATCAGGGTTATTCAGAGAGCGTGAAAAGCAGGAGAATGACTGGAGAATGACAGGAGAATGAAAAATTCTAGGTCAAAATAGCCAAACCAGAAAAATTCTCCCTTTCATCTCACTTTCCAAATCAGCTATTTTGACCTAGAATTTTCATTCTCCAGTCATTCTCCTGCTTTTCACGCTCTCTGAATAACCCTGTATGTTTTCCTCCCCTTTTGCCAGCTATACCTTCTCGACTCAGTGACTATTAGCCCCATGACATGGTCTGACCACCATCCAGTGCTCATTTCCCTTCATTCTCCCTTGGTGCACCACAAAGAGAAAGTGTGGCGCCATAACGAAACCCTCCTCTCTGATTCCCTGATTAAGGATGGCCTCCTCCAGACCCTACTACATTATTTTAGTGTGAACATTACTCCTGACCCCTCCCCAAAGATCATCTGGGAAGCCCATAAAGCAGTAGTTTGGTGTTACCTAATCCAGCAAGGCTCCATCAAAAAAAAGGTACATACCTGCAAACAAGAGACACTCCTCCATCGTATACACAGATTACACATTGACGATACCAGTTATCCTGAATGATGGAACTTCGAGCAGAGCTTCATTCCTTATTTAACATCAGGGCCCAGAAAGCATTTCTCACTGTCCGCATGGTTTATCACGAACACGGCAACAAATGTGGGAGACTGTTCACGTGAGCCCTTAAATCCCCATAGACAAAAGCTGAACGTTTCCCGACTCAAGACACTTAATAACCCCCACACTACCCTGCCTCAGAAAATGCTCACCCTGTTCCGAGACCATTTCCACCACCTTTACAACCTCCCTACTGATACATGTGACACCACCGCAGACCTTATGCACCCATTTGTGCATAAACACGTCCGCACTAAACTGACCGTGCTTATTCGAAATGCTCTGGAGACCTCATTCACAGTTGAGGAACTGTATTTTGAAATTAAGTCTACCCTGACCGTAAGACACCAGGCCCTTATGGCCTCTCCTTGCGCTACTTTAAATCTTTCCTCCCCACACTCTCGCTCACACAAACTACATGCTCCTTCCACCACAGACATTGACGGCCACCATCACCACGATTCCCAAACCGAGTAAATACCTAGACCTTTGCGCTAACTTCTGCCCAATATTGCTCTTATACCAAGATCTAAAACTGTTTGCCAAGGTAATTACCGCATGGCCTTTGCGCGCATACTTTTAGCAACTCCTAAAAGCTGGTGCTAATGGCAAATTTGAACAACCTGGCTAACCCCAAATATCCAAGCCCATAAAAAGGAATGCACCAAAGCACAGTGGCCCATTCATACCAAACCAATACAATGGATGAAGTTGTGTGTGCATGTATTATTGCTGCAGCATATATGCTCAGATTGACAGTGACAGATGCAATTTTTTAGTGTGAGACAGGTGTGGTTCTAAACTCTGATTGGCTGAATCTCGAAAAAAGACTGCGCGTGCAAAGATTTTTGCGAGAGACGGTACTGCGCGTGCATTTGGCCGCGTCCTGTTTGCGCACGCGCTATTGATCGGCGGATGAAAGAACGCGCGAGGATTGTAATTCCAACGATGATTTGAACGCGCAAAACTTTAACACTTGGCATAAAGATTTTAACTTTGCGCGAGAATTTTTGCGTGAAGAATGTAATTTAGCCTGAAGTGTGTGGGGGCCGGAGCAGGGTCCCCCTCTCCTCTTAGATTGTAAGCTCTGGAGCAGGGGTCCCCTCTTCTCTTAGATTGTAAACTCCGGAGCAGGGTCCCCTCTCCTCTTAGATTGTAAGCTCCGGAGCAGGGTCCCCTCTCCCCTTAGATTGTAAACTCTGGAGCAGGGTCCCCTCTCCTCTTAGATTCTAAACTCTGGAGCAGGGTCCCCTCTCCTCTTCGATTGTAAGCTCTGGAGCAGGGTCCTCTCTCTCTTAGATTGTAAACTCTGAAGCAGGGTCCCCTCACCTCTTTGATTGTAACCTCTGGGGTGAGGTCCCCTCTCCTCTTAGATTGTAAGCTCTGGAGCAGGGTCCCCTCTCCTCTTAGATTGTAAACTCTGGAGCAGGGTCCCCTCTCCTCTTAGATTGTAAGCTCCAGAGCAGGGTCCCTTCTCCTCTTAGATTGTAAGATCTGGAGCAGGGTCCTCATCCCCACTGCCCAGCCAAGACCCTGCCTAGAGTGCTTGTATACTGGCAATATTGCCTGGCTTGTGCCACATTTGTTCCACACACTGATGACTCCTGCTGGAAATGTAAAGCTCTGCATGCTGACCTGCTCCATATGTGGTGGAGCTGTCAATTGCTCCAACCATTCTGGCGTACGGTGCATAACATAATTTGCAAAGTTTCAGCCGCACCCCCTGACTACCCGCCCACCCCGTCTCTATGCTCCTACATCACATCTCCTTGAACATCACAGATTATAAAAACTCCTTGGACATACGACTCTTTAACATGGTTGAAGCCGTCATACCCAAACATTGGAAATCCCCCTAGGTACCTACGTTTAGAGACTGGTTACAGGAGATTCAAAACTTAAGGAATGTAGAAGACCTCCTTCACGGGGCCTCTGGTACCACTGACAAGCAACTCTGCCTCTGGTACTACTGGCCTGCAGCTTGTCCATCCATGCACGGCCCACCCCTCACTGAGCATGCCCGGAATTCCCTCTTCAATTCCTGTCCTGACCATAAGATGTGCACTCAGTGCCCCCTGTCCTGTCCCCATGGTATAACAAACTTTATTACAGGATTGTGATATTGTTGTTGGTCCGACACCTTACCCTATCCTACTGGCCCTCTGCCTACACTATTCTTGGGTCACCCCTCATTTTTCCACTCCCTCCTGCCCCTCCCTCATTTATTTACTTGAATTTTGATTTGCATTTTTGTTTTACTAAAAAAATATCTAATGTTATTCCTGTCATTTTGTGCTTTAACATGTTAAGACTTTTATCTTACCTGTGCGCCTTCTGCACACCTCGTCTACTTTTCTTACTGTCCTGTATCATTTGGCATATTGTATTGTGATTGGAATTCTCAATACAACTCTATTACAATGAAAAAAACCTGGCCTGTGTAATTAAAACCACAACGTAAACACTTTGAAAGTGGATATTTTTTGCTAAACTATTAATGTGTAATTGAAAAGGTGAGAGTGAATAGCTCGGTAAGATGAGAGGTTCTTCCAGGAACATGATACCTTTAGCGATATTAAGAAGTTCATGAATTATATATTACAAAATAACATTTCAGTGTTGCACAGGAGCTGCTGATCACAGTGCATGTGTTTGTGTCTCAAAGAGAGTTATTTTATTTTTCTACACCACATGTTTAGTTATTGAACGCATTTCAAATATGCCAAGCTTTGACAGTGTGAAGGTTGCTGTACGGGTGAGGCCTTTCAATAAGGTAAGTAATTTTCCGGGAAGATTTTATCTTTGGATATGGTTGCTTCTGCTTAGCTTTAAAAGTAAGAGTAGGGTGTGTGCATCACCAATGCTTCTATATGTGGCCAACAGACAGATAACCAGGGAATACTCTCGCTGTCCAGCTCTAATGGTGTCTAAATTAATGGTGACCTTAGTATATGGGAAGGGGAGCTTGTATTATGGCGGCTGGGCTCGGATGGGATGTGGTTTGGAGGGTATAGGTGACATCTTATCAGGGCCGACCCAAGACAATGTGCCGCCTAGGTCGAAGGATGAAATGCTACGTCCTTGCCCACCAAAACACATCAACGCTTATCACAGAGCTCCACAGTAGTAAAACTCACAGTAATTTGCAGTGTGTATGTGTGTATCACAGAGCTGCACAGCAATAAAACTCACAGTAATATGCAGTAGGATGTGCAAATTTTTCGTTCCGAACTGAATTTGTATGAAATTGACCATTTTCATTCTTTCGAGAGCAATTTCTAAACGAAATATCGGCTTCCAAATTACGAACTCCCGAATCAAAGTTTCAACATAAACAAAGATTTCGTATAAGACCTAAACTAATTAAAACGGAATGCAAATGATAAGAAATGCTGAAAAAATGGAACAAAACGATCAAAAATGAAATCAATTTCGTAACAAAATGAACTGAAACAAAGAAAACGTAACCAAAATGATCTAACATGAAAAAAAAGGAACAAAATCATATAAAACGAAAAAAAACAAACAGAACATGTCACTTTTTAATTAATGCAGATGCTGTCTGTGCCCCTATATAATGTGTATTACAGGTTACTTTATAATTAATGCAGATGCTGTGCCCTATATAATATGTATTACAGGCCACTTTATAATTAATGCAGATGCTGTGCCCCTATATAATATGTATTAAAGGTCACTTTATAATTAATGCAGATGCTGTGCCCCTATATAATATGTATTACAGGTCACTTATAATTAATGCAGATGCTGTGCCCCTATATAATATGTATTACAGGTCACTTTATAATTAATGCAGATGATGCCCCTATATAATATGTATTACAGGTCACTTTATAATTATTAATTAATGCAGATGCTGTGCCCATATATAATATGTATTACAGGTCACTTTATAATTAATGCAGATGATGTGCCCTATATAATATGTATTACACAGTCACTTTATAATTATTAATTAATGCAGATGCTGTGCCCTATATAATATGTATTACAGGTCACTTTATAATTAATGCAGATGCTGTGCCCCTATATAATATGTATTACAGGTCACTTTATAATTAATGCAGATGCTGTGCCCCTATATAATATGTATTACTTGTCACTTTATAATTAAGCAGATGATGTGCCCCTATATAATATGTATTACAGGTCACTTTATAATTAATGCAGATGCTGTGCCCCTATATAATATGTATTACAGGTCACTTTATAATTAATTGCAGCGCTGTGCCCCTATATAATATGTATTACAGGTCACTTTATAATTAATGCAGATGCTGTGCCCCTATATAATATATATTACAGGTCACTTTATAATTAATGCAGATGCTGTGCCCCTATATTATATGTATTACATACAGGTCACTTTATAATTATTAATTAATGCAGATGCTGTGCCCCTATATAATATGTATTACAGGTCATTTATAATTAATGCAGATGCTGTGCCCTATATAATATGTATTACAGGTCACTTTATAATTAATGCAGATGCTGTGCCCCTATATAATATGTATTACAGGTCACTTTATAATTAATGCAGATGCTGTGCCCCTATATAATATGTATTACAGGTCACTTTATAATTAATGCAGATGCTGTGCCCCTATATAATATGTATTACATGTCACTTTATAATTAATGCAGCGCTGTGCCCCTATATAATATGTATTACAGGTCACTTTATAATTAATGCAGATGTGTGTGCCCCTATATAATATGTATTACAGGTCACTTTATAATTAATGCAGCGTTGTGCCCCTATATAATATGTATTACAGGTCACTTTATAATTAATGCAGATGCTGTGCCCCTATATAATATGTATTACAGGTCACTTTATAATTAATGCAGATGCTGTGCCCCTATATAATATGTATTACAGGTCACTTTATAATTAATGCAGATGCTGTGCCCCTATATAATATGTATTATACAGGTCACTTTATATATTATTAATGCAGATGCTGTGCCCCTATATAATTTATTACAGGTCACTTATATTAATTAACAGATGCTGTGCCCTATATAATATGTATTACAGGTCACTTTATAATTAATGCAGATGCTGTGCCCCTATATAATATGTATTACAGGTCACTTTATAATTAATGCAGATGCTGTGCCCCTATATAATATGTATTATGGTCACTTTATAATTAATGCAGATGCTGTGCCCCTATATAATACGTATTACATACAGGTCAATTATTAATTAATGCAGATGCTGTGCCCCTATATAATATGTATTACAGTCACTTATAATTAATGCAGATGCTGTGCCTATATTAATATGTGTATTACAGGTCACTTTATAATTAATGCAGATGCTGTGCCCCTATATAATATGTATTACAGGTCACTTTATAATTAATGCAGATGCTGTGCCCCTATATAATATGTATTACAGGTCACTTTATAATTAATGCAGATGCTGTGCCCCTATATAATATGTATTACAGGTCACTTTATAATTAATGCAGATGCTGTGCCCCTATATAATATGTATTACAGGTCACTTTATAATTAATGCAGATGCTGTGCCCCTATATAATATGTATTACAGGTCACTTTATAATTAATGCAGATGCTGTGCCCCTATATAATATGTATTACAGGTCACTTTATAATTAATGCAGATGCTGTGCCCCTATATAATATGTATTACAGGTCACTTTATAATTAATGCAGATGTGGTGCCCCTATATAATACGTATTACATACAGGTCACTTTATAATTATTAATTAATGCAGATGATGTGCCCCTATATACTATGTATTACAGGTCATTTATAATTAATGCAGATGCTGTGCCCTATATAATATGTATTACAGGTCACTTTATAATTAATGCAGATGCTGTGCCCCTATATAATATGTATTAAAGGTCACTTTATAATTAATGCAGATGCTGTGCCCCTATATAATATGTATTACAGGTCACTTTATAATTAATGCAGATGCTGTGCCCCTATATAATATGTATTACAGGTCACTTTATAATTAATGCAGATGCTGTGCCCCTATATAATATGTATTACAGGTCACTTTATAATTAATGCAGATGCTGTGCCCCTATATAATATGTATTACAGGTCACTTTATAATTAATGCAGATGCTGTGCCCCTATATAATATGTATTACAGGTCACTTTATAATTAATGCAGATGCTGTGCCCTATATAATATGTATTACAGGTCACTTTATAATTAATGCGATGCGTGCCCCTATATAATATGTATTACAGGTCACTTTATAATTAATGCAGATGTTGTGCCCCTATATAATAATATTACAGGTCACTTTATAATTAATGCAGATGCTGTGCCCCTATATAATATGTATTACAGGTCACTTTATAATTAATGCAGATGCTGTGCCCCTATATAATATGTATTACATACAGGTCACTTTATAATTAATTAATGCAGATGCTGCCCCTATATAATATGTATTACAGGTCACTTTATAATTAATGCAGATGCTGTGCCCCTATATAATATGTATTACAGGTCACTTTATAATTAATGCAGATGCTGTGCCCCTATATAATATGTATTACAGGTCACTTTATAATTAATTCAGATGCTGTGCCCCTAATATATATTATTACAGGTCACTTTATAATTAATGCAGATGCTGTGCCCCTATATAATATGTATTACAGGTCACTTTATAATTAATGCAGATGCTGTGCCCCTATATAATATGTATTACAGGTCACTTTATAATTAATGCAGATGCTGTGCCCCTATATAATATGTATTACAGGTCACTTTATAATTAATGCAGATGCTGTGCCCTATATAATATGTATTACAGGTCACTTTATAATTAATGCAGATGCTGTGCCCTATATAATATGTATTACAGGTCACTTTATAATTAATGCAGATGCTGTGCCCCTATATAATATGTATTACAGGTCACTTTATAATTAATGCAGATGCTGTGCCCCTATATAATATGTATTACAGGTCACTTTATAATTATTAATTAATGCAGATGCTGTGCCCCTATATAATATGTATTACAGGTCACTTTATAATTAATGCAGATGCTGTGCCCTATATAATATGTATTACAGGTCACTTTATAATTAATGCAGATGCTGTGCCCTATATAATATGTATTACAGGTCACTTTATAATTAATGCAGATGCTGTGCCCCTATATAATATGTATTACAGGTCACTTTATAATTAATGCAGATGCTGTGGCCTATATAATATGTATTATTACAGGTCACTTTATAATTAATGCAGATGCTGTGCCCCTATATAATATGTATTACTAGTCACTTTATAATTAATGCAGATGCTGTGCCCCTATATAATATGTATTACAGGTCACTTTATAATTAATGCAGATGCTGTGCCCCTATATAATATGTATTACAGGTCACTTTATAATTAATGCAGATGCTGTGCCCCTATATAATATGTATTACTAGTCACTTTATAATTAATGCAGATGCTGTGCCCCTATATAAAATGTATTACAGGTCACTTTATAATTAATGCAGATGCTGTGCCCCTATATAATATGTATTACAGGTCACTTTATAATTAATGCAGATGCTGTGCCCCTATATAATATGTATTACAGGTCACTTTATAATTAATGCAGATGCTGTGCCCCTATATAATATGTATTTACAGGTCACTTTATTATTAATTAATGCAGATGCTGTGCCCCTATATAATATGTATTACAGGTCACTTTATAATTAATGCAGATGCTGTGCCCCTATATAATATGTATTACAGGTCACTTTATAATTAATGCAGATGCTGTGCCCCTATATAATATGTATTACAGGTCACTTTATAATTAATGCAGATGCTGTGCCCCTATATAATATGTATTACAGGTCACTTTATAATTAATTCAGATGCTGTGCCCTATATATATATGTATTACAGGTCACTTTATAATTATTGCAGATGTGCCCTATATAATATGTATTACAGGTCACTTTATAATTAATGCAGATGTTGTGCCCCTATATAATATGTATTACAGGTCACTTTATAATTAATGCAGATGCTGTGCCCCTATATAATATGTATTACAGGTCACTTTATAATTAATGCAGATGCTGTGCCCCTATATAATATGTATTACAGGTCACTTATATTATTAATTAATGCAGATGCTGTGCCCCTATATAATATGTATTACAGGTCACTTTATAATTAATGCAGATGCTGTGCCCTATATAATATGTATTACAGGTCACTTTATAATTAATGCAGATGCTGTGCCCCTATATAATATGTATTACAGGTCACTTTATAATTAATGCAGATGCTGTGCCCCTATATAATATGTATTACAGGTCACTTTATAATTAATGCAGATGCTGTGCCCCTATATAATATGTATTACACACTTTATAATTAATGCAGATGCTGTGCCCCTATATAATATGTATTACAGGTCACTTTATAATTAATGCAGATGCTGTGCCCCTATATAATATGTATTACAGGTCACTTTATAATTAATGCAGATGCTGTGCCCCTATATAATATGTATTACAGGTCACTTTATAATTAATGCAGATGCTGTGCCCCTATATAATATGTATTACAGGTCACTTATAATTAATGCAGATGCTGTGCCCCTATATAATATGTATTACAGGTCACTTTATAATTATTAATTAATGCAGATGCTGTGCCCCTATATAATATGTATTACAGGTCACTTTATAATTAATGCAGATGCTGTGCCCCTATATAATATGTATTACAGGTCACTTTATAATTAATGCAGATGCTGTGCCCCTATATAATATGTATTACAGGTCACTTTATAATTAATGCAGATGCTGTGCCCCTATATAATATGTATTACTAGTCACTTTATAATTAATGCAGATGCTGTGGCCCTATTAATATGTATGTATTACAGGTCACTTTATAATTAATGCAGATGCTGTGCCCCTATATAATATGTATTACAGGTCACTTTATAATTAATGCAGATGCTGTGCCCCTATATAATATGTATTACAGGTCACTTTATAATTAATGCAGATGCTGTGCCCCTATATAATATGTATTACAGGTCACTTTATAATTAATGCAGATGCTGTGCCCCTATATAATATGTATTACAGTCACTTTATAATTAATGCAGATGTGCTGCCCCTATATAATATGTATTACAGGTCACTTTATAATTAATGCAGATGCTGTGCCCCTATATAATATGTATTACAGGTCACTTTATAATTAATGCAGATGCTGTGCCCCTATATAATATGTATTACAGGTCACTTTATAATTAATGCAGATGCTGTGCCCCTATATAATATTACATACAGGTCACTTTATAATTATTAATTAATGCAGATGCTGTGCCCTATATAATATGTATTACAGGTCACTTTATAATTAATGCAGATGCTGTGCCCCTATATAATATGTATTACAGGTCACTTTATAATTAATGCAGATTGTGCCCCTATATAATATGTATTACAGGTCACTTTATAATTAATGCAGATGCTGTGCCCCTATATAATATGTATTACAGGTCACTTTATAATTAATGCAGATGCTGTGCCCTATATAATATGTATTACAGGTCACTTTATAATTAATGCAGATGCTGTGCCCCTATATAATATGTATTACAGGTCACTTTATAATTAATGCAGATGCTGTGCCCCTATATAATATGTATTACAGGTCACTTTATAATTAATGCAGATGCTGTGCCCCTATATAATATGTATTACAGGTCACTTTATAATTAATGCAGATGCTGTGCCCCTATATAATATGTATTACAGGTCACTTTATAATTAATGCAGATGCTGTGCCCCTATATAATATGTATTACATACAGGTCATTTATTATAATTAATGCAGATGCTGTGCCCCTATATAATATGTATTACAGGTCACTTTATAATTAATGCAGATGCTGTGCCCCTATATAATATGTATTACAGGTCACTTTATAATTATTGCAGATGCTGTGCCCCTATATAATATGTATTACAGGTCACTTTATAATTAATGCAGATGCTGTGCCCCTATATAATATATATTACAGGTCACTTTATAATTAATGCAGATGCTGTGCCCCTATATTATATGTATACATACAGGTCACTTTATAATTATTAATTAATGCAGATGCTGTGCCCCTATATAATATGTATTTACAGGTCACTTTATAATTATTAATTAATGCAGATGCTGTGCCCCTATATGATATGTATGACCAGTCACTTTATAATTAATGCAGATGCTGTGGCCCTATATAATATGTATTACAGGTCACTTTATAATTAATGCAGATGATGTGCCCCTATATAATATGTATTACATACAGGTCACTTTATAATTAATGCAGATGCTGTGCCCCTATATAATATGTATTACAGGTCACTTTATAATTAATGCAGATGATGTGCCCTATATAATATGTATTACAGGTCACTTTATAATTAATGCAGATGCTGTGCCCCTATATAATATGTATTACAGGTCACTTTATAATTAATGCAGATGCTGTGCCCCTATATAATATGTATTACAGGTCACTTTATAATTAATGCAGATGCTGTGCCCCTATATAATATGTATTACAGGTCACTTTATAATTAATGCAGATGCTGTGCCCCTATATAATATGTATTACAGGTCACTTTATAATTAATGCAGATGCTGTGCCCCTATATAATATGTATTACAGGTCACTTTATAATTAATGCAGATGCTGTGCCCCTATATAATATGTATTACAGGTCACTTTATAATTAATTCAGATGCTGTGCCCTATATAATATGTATTACATGTCACTTTATAATTAATTGCAGCGTGTGCCCCTATATAATATGTATTACAGGTCACTTTATAATTAATGCAGCGTGTGCCCCTATATAATATGTATTACAGGTCACTTTATAATTAATGCAGATGCTGTGCCCTATATAATATGTATTACAGGTCACTTTATAATTAATGCAGATGATGTGCCCCTATATAATATATTATTACAGGTCACTTTATAATTATAATTAATGCAGATGCTGTGCCCCTATATAATATGTATTACAGGTCACTTTATAATTAATGCAGATGCTGTGCCCCTATATAATATGTATTACAGGTCACTTTATAATTAATGCAGATGCTGTGCCCCTATATAATATGTATTACAGGTCACTTTATAATTAATGCAGATGCTGTGCCCCTATATAATATGTATTACAGGTCACTTTATAATTAATGCAGATGCTGTGCCCCTATATAATATGTATTACAGGTCACTTTATAATTAATGCAGATGCTGTGCCCCTATATAATATGTATTACAGGTCACTTTATAATTAATGCAGATGCTGTGCCCCTATATAATATGTATTACAGGTCACTTTATAATTAATGCAGATGCTGTGCCCCTATATAATATGTATTACAGGTCACTTTATAATTAATGCAGATCCTGTGCCCCTATATAATATGTATTACCAGCCACTTTATAATTAATGCAGATGCTGTGCCCCTATATAATATGTATTACAGGTCACTTTATAATTAATGCAGATGTGTGCCTATATAATAGTGTATTACAGGTCACTTTATAATTATTAATTAATGCAGATGCTGTGCCCCTATATAATATGTATTACAGGTCACTTTATAATTAATGCAGATGCTGTGCCCCTATATAATATGTATTACAGGTCACTTTATAATTAATGCAGATGCTGTGCCCCTATATAATATGTATTACAGGTCACTTTATAATTAATGCAGATGCTGTGCCCCTATATAATATGTATTACAGGTCACTTTATAATTAATGCAGATGCTTGGGCCTATATAATATGTATATTACAGGTCACTTTATAATTAATGCAGATGCTGTGCCCCTATATAATATGTATTACAGGTCACTTTATAATTAATGCAGATGCTGTGCCCCTATATAATATGTATTACAGGTCACTTTATAATTAATGCAGATGCTGTCTATATAATATGTATTACAGGTCACTTTATAATTAATGCAGATGCTGTGCCCCATATAATATGTATTACAGGTCACATTATAATTAATACAGATGCTGTGCCCCTATATAATATGTATTACAGGACACTTTTAATTAATGCAGATGCTGTGCCCTATATAATATCATGTATTACAGGTCACTTTATAATTAATGCAGATGCTGTGCCCCTATATAATATGTATTACAGGTCACTTTATAATTAATGCAGATGCTGTGCCCCTATATAATATGTATTACAGGTCACTTTATAATCAATGCAGATAATGTGTCCCTATATAATATGTATTACAGGTCACTTTATAATAATGCAGATGCTGTGCCCCTATATAATATGTATTACAGGTCACTTTATAATTAATGCAGATGCTGTGCCCCTATATAATATGTATTACAGGTCACTTTATAATTAATGCAGATGCTGTGCCCCTATATAATATGTATTACAGGTCACTTTATAATTAATGCAGATGCTGTGCCCCTATATAATATGTATTACAGGTCACTTTATAATCAATGCAGATAATGTGCCCCTATATAATATGTATTACAGGTCACTTTATAATTAATTGCAGATTGTGCCCTATATAATATGTATTACAGGTCACTTTATAATTAATGCAGATGCTGTGCCCCTATATAATATGTATTACAGGTCACTTTATAATTAATGCAGATTGTGTGCCCCTATATAAACGTATTACATACAGGTCAATTATAATTATTAATTAATGCAGATGATGTGCCCCTATATAATATGTATTACAGGTCACTTTATAATTAATGCAGATGCTGTGCCCTATATAATATGTATTACAGGTCACTTTATAATTAATTGCAGATGCTGTGCCCCTATATATATGTATTACAGGTCACTTTATAATTAATGCAGATGCTGTGCCCCTATATAAAATGTATTACAGGTCACTTTATAATTAATGCAGATGCTGTGCCCCTATATAAAATGTATTACAGGTCACTTTATAATTAATGCAGATGCTGTGCCCCTATATAATATGTATTACAGGTCACTTTATAATTAATGCAGATGCTGTGCCCCTATATAATATGTATTATAGGTCACTTTATAATTAATGCAGATGCTGTGCCCCTATATAATATGTATTACAGGTCACTTTATAATTAATGCAGATGCTGTGCCCCTATATAATATGTATTACAGGTCACTTTATAATTAATGCAGATGCTGTGCCCCTATATAATATGTATTACATACAGGTCACTTTATAATTATTAATTAATGCAGATGCTGTGCCCCTATATAATATGTATTACAGGTCACTTTATAATTAATGCAGATGCTGTGCCCCTATATAATATGTATTACAGGTCACTTTATAATTAATGCAGATGCTGTGCCCCTATATAATATGTATTACAGGTCACTTTATAATTAATGCAGATGCTGTGCCCCTATAATATGTATTACAGGTCACTTTATAATTAATGCAGATGCTGTGGCCCCTATATAATATGTATATATTACAGGTCACTTTATAATTAATGCAGATGCTGTGCCCCTATATAATATGTATTACAGGTCACTTTATAATTAATGCAGATGCTGTGCCCCTATATAATATGTATTACAGGTCACTTTATAATTAATGCAGATGCTGTGCCCCTATATAATATGTATTACAGGTCACTTTATAATTAATGCAGATGCTGTGCCCCTATATAATATGTATTACCAGCCATTTTATAATTAATGCAGATGCTGTGCCCCTATATAAAATGTATTACAGGTCACTTTATAATTAATTCAGATGCTGTGCCCCTATATAATATGTATTACCAGCCACTTTATAATTAATGCAGATGCTGTGCCCCTATATAATATGTATTACAGGTCACTTTATAATTAATGCAGATGTGGTGCCCCTATATAATACGTATTACATACAGGTCACTTTATAATTATAATTAATGCAGATGCTGTGCCCCTATATAATATGTATTACAGGTCATTTATAATTAATGCAGATGCTGTGCCCCTATATAATATGTATTACAGGTCACTTTATAATTAATGCAGATGCTGTGCCCCTATATAATATGTATTACAGGTCACTTTATAATTAATGCAGATGCTGTGCCCCTATATAATATGTATTACAGGTCACTTTATAATTAATGCAGATGCTGTGCCCCTATATAATTGTATTATTAAGGTCACTTTATAATTAATTCAGATGCTGTGCCCCTATATAATATGTATTACAGGTCACTTTATAATTAATGCAGATGCTGTGCCCCTATATAATATGTATTACAGGTCACTTTATAATTAATGCAGATGCTGTGCCCCTATATAATATGTATTACAGGTCACTTTATAATTAATGCAGATGCTGTGCCCTATAATATATATTGGTCACTTTATAATTAATGCAGATGCTGTGCCCCTATATAATATGTATTACTACAGGTCAATTTATAATTATAATTAATGCAGATGCTGTGCCCCTATATAATATGTATTACAGGTCACTTTAAATTAATGCAGATGCTGTGCCCCTATATAATATGTATTACAGGTCACTTTATAATTAATGCAGATGCTGTGCCCCTATATATATATATATTACAGGTCACTTTATAATTAATGCAGATGCTGTGCCCTATATAATATATATTACAGGTCACTTTATAATTAATGCAGATGCTGTGCCCCTATATATTATGTATTACATACAGGTCACTTTAAATTATAATTAATGCAGATGCTGTGCCCCTATATAATATGTATTACAGGTCACTTTATAATTAATGCAGATGCTGTGCCCCTATATAATATGTATTACAGGTCACTTTATAATTAATGCAGATGCTGTGCCCCTATATATATGTATTACAGGTCACTTATAATTAATGCAGATGCTGTGCCCCTATATAATATGTATTACAGGTCACTTTATAATTAATGCAGATGCTGTGCCCCTATATAATACGTGATTACAGGTCATTTATAATTATTAATTAATGCAGATGATGTGCCCCTATATAATATGTATTACAGGTCACTTTATAATTAATGCAGATGCTGTGCCCCTATATAATATGTATTACAGGTCACTTTATAATTAATCCAGCGTTGTGCCCCTATATAATGTATTACAGGTCACTTTATAATAATGCAGATGCTGTGCCCTATATAATATGTATTACAGGTCACTTTATAATTAATGCAGATGCTGTGCCCCTATATTAATATGTATTACATACAGGTCACTTTATAATTATTAATTAATGCAGATGCTGTCCCTATATAATATGTATTACAGGTCACTTTATAATTAATGCAGATGCTGTGCCTTATATAATATGTATTACAGGTCACTTTATAATTAATGCAGATGCTGTGCCCTATATAAAATGTATTATACAGGTCACTTTATAATTAATGCAGATGCTGTGCCCTATATAATATGTATTACAGGTCACTTTATAATTAATGCAGATGCTGTGTCCCTATATAATATGTATTACAGGTCACTTTATAATTAATGCAAGATGCTGTGCCCCTATATAATATGTATTACCAGGCCACTTTATAATTAATGCAGATGCTATGGGGCTATATAATAATATATATTACAGGTCACTTTATAATTAATGCAGATGCTGTGCCCCTATATAATATGTATTACAGTCACTTTATAATAATGCAGATGTTGTGCCCCTATATAATATGTATTACATGTCACTTTATAATTAATGCAGATGCTGTGCCCCTATATAATATGTATTACAGGTCACTTTATAATTAATGCAGATGCTGTGCCCCTATATAATATGTATTACCACACTTTATAATTAATGCAGATGCTGTGCCCCTATATAAAATGTATTACAGTCACTTTATAATTAATTCAGATGCTGTGCCCCTATATAATATGTATTACCAGCCACTTTATAATTATTGCAGATGCTGTGTGGCCCTATATAAATATATTACAGGTCACTTTATAATAATGCAGATGCTGTGCCCCTATATAATATGTATTACAGGTCACTTTATAATTAATGCAGATGCTGTGCCCCTATATAATATGTATTACAGGTCACTTTATAATTAATGCAGATGCTGTGGCCCTATATAATACAGTGGCAAGAAACAGTATGCGAACCCTTTGGGATTACGTGGAGTTTTGCCTGAATTGGTCAAAAATGTGCTCTGATCTTCATCTAAGTCACAACAATTTGAAAAAACAGTCTGCTTAAAATTAATACAACACAAACATTATATGTTTCATGTGTTTATTGAACAGAAACATGTAACATTCACAGTGCAGGGTGGAAAAAGTATGTGAACCCCTAGCCTAATGATTTCTCCAAGAGCTAATTGGAGCCAATCAGTGTGATATTATTGGACGGTTTCTGAAAGCTGTCCTGCCCTTTAAAAAACACATACCAGTTTTGGGTTTACTGGTCAAGAAGCACTGCCTGATGTGAACCAGCCTCGCAGAAAAAAGCTCTCAGAAGACTACGATCAAGAAATGTTGACTTGCATGAAGCTTGAAAGGGTTACAAAAGTATCTCCAAAAGCCTTGATGTTCATGTGTCCACGGTAAGACAGACTGTCTACAAATGGAGAAAGTTCAGCACTGTTGCTACTCTCCCTAGGCGTGGTCGTCCTGTAAAGATGACTGCAAGAGCACAGTGCAGAATGCTTAATGAGGTAAAGAAGAATCCTAGAGTGTCAGCTAAAGACTTACAGAAATCTCTGGCACATGCTAACATTTTTGTTGACACATCTACAATAAGGAAAACATTAAACAAGAATGGAGTACATGGGAGGACACCACGGAGGAAGCCATTGCTGTCCAAAAAGAATATTGCAGCACGTTTGAAGTTAGCAAAAGAGCACCTGGATGTTCCACAGCAGTAAAGGCAAAATATTCCGTGGACAGATGAAACCAAAATTGAGTTGTTTGGTAAAAATACGCAACACTGTATGGAGAAAAAAAGGCACAGCACACCAACATCAAAACCTCATCCCCATTGTAAAACATGGTTTGGGGCTGCTTTGCTGCCTCAGGGCCTAGACGGATTGTTGTCATTGATGGAAAAATGAATTCCAGAGTTTATCAAGACATTTTGCAGGAAAACGTAAGACCATGTCCGACAACTGAAGCTCCGCAGAGGATGGGTGATGCAACAGGACAATGTGCAGGTCTGATCTGCAACTACAGGAAACGTTTGGTTGAGGTTATTGCTGGAGGGTCAACCAGTTATTAAGTCCAAAGGTTCACATACTTTTTCCACCCTGCACTGTGAATGTTTACATGTTCTGTTCAATAAACACATGAAAACATATAATGTTTGTGTTGTATTATTTTAAGCAGACTGTGCTTTTCAAATTGTTGTGACTTAGAAGAAGATCAGAGCACATTTTATGACCAATTCATGCAAAACTCCACACTTGTGCACACCATACGCAGCCAATGAGGCAAGTGGCACGTCGTCTAGTCTTAGCAAACCTGCCCGTCATCGTCAGTAAGAGGTTAATGATGCTCTCCTGTTAACCTGTTTTATGTGTTGCACCTTTCCAATTGATATTGCAAAAAATAGTTATTATATTTTGGGGTGTTAAATATTTGTAAAGTTTGTATGCTTTAGTGATTATTTTTTTGTTGGGGGGGCACTAATGAAAGACTTGCCCCCGGGCGCCACATGATCTCGCTGCGCCTCTGCCTCTCTGCAGTATAATGCAGCATTTGAATCCGCACACTGCTGTGAAGCGCTCTCTGCAGAATAATTCAGCATATGAATCCGCACACTGCCGGGCAGCGCCTCTGCAGTATAATTCGGCATATGAATCCACACACTGCAAGGCAGCTCCTCTCTGCAGTATAATTCAGCATATGAATCCACACACTGCCGAGCAGCTCCTCTCAGCAGTATAATTCAGCATATAAATCCGCACACTGCAGGGCAGCGCCTCTCTGCAGTATAATTAATGCAGCAAGAAACAAGGGGGGTGTTTGTGAAAATTCATCCCTGTAATGGCACAAGCAAGCTAAAACCTTGTTTGTGAGACCTGAGCGGGCACCCACCGTAGAGCAGGCCATTGTGCTGTTGCTTGTTCTCAGGACCCTCACAAACACCCCCCTTGTTTCTCACTGTAATTGTAAAGGGTCATCCAGACGTGGACCCCTTGCTTGATGTGCCTAGAGGGCAGTGGCGTAGCGTGGGTTGTCAGCGCCCGGGGCCAGCCAAGAATTGTGCGCCCCCCCTCCCAACCTGTGGACACGTTATCATGCCCTGATTCCCTTCCACTATTAGGGCATTGAACCCCTTAACTGTGATACAACAACCACTCGGGATACTTGGTTCCAGCCAAACAACATGGTATTCTAGGGCAGTGGTCCCCAACCCTGGTCCTCAGGGCCCACTAACAGGCCAGATTTTGCAGATCACCTTGGGGAAATGCAGACTGAATCCTGCAATCACTGAGCAGCAAATCATAACACCTGTGCTGTGCTTCAGATATCTGGCAAACCTGGCCTGTTAGTGGGCCCTGAGGGCCTGGGTTGGGGACCACTGTTCTAGGGTATAAACAGCCACAGACTTGAAGTTGTGAAAATGAAAGGTCTTTTTATTCCAGCATAAACAAACACCACACTTGCCTTTGAATCACTATTGCAGGTGATTAAAAAAACTACAAATGAAAACTAGGGATGCACCGATACCACTTTTTAACACTGAGTACGAGTACCAATTATTTTTTAAAAGTGCTCACCGATACCGAGTACCGATACTTTTATTTTATGTCATGTGACGCTTTCCAATAAGAACAGACCTCATATAAAAATACCCAAAGCTCACATGTATATATCCCCTAGATACATATACACAGAATGTCCCCAGCTCTCACATGGATATTGCCCCAGCTCTCACATGGATATTGCCCCAGCTCTCACCTGGATATTGCCCCAGCTCTCACCTGGATACTGCCCCAGCTCTCACATGGATACTGCCCCAGCTCTCACATGGATACTGCCCCAGCTCTCACATGGATACTGCCCCAGCTCTCACATGGATACTGCCCCAGCTCTCACATGGATACTGCCCCAGCTCTCACCTGGATACTGCCCCAGCTCTCACATGGATACTGCCCCAGCTCTCACATGGATACTGCCCCAGCTCTCACATGGATACTGCCCCAGCTCTCACCTGGATACTGCCCCAGCTCTCACCTGGATATTGCCCCAGCTCTCACCTGGATATTGTCCCAGCTCGCTCTCACCTGGATATTGTCCCAGCTCGCTCTCACCTGGATATTGCCCCAGCTCGCTCTCACCTGGATATTGCCCCAGCTCGCTCTCACCTGGATATTCCCCCAGCTCTCACCTGGATATTGCCCCAGCTCTCACCTGGATACTGCCCCAGCTCTCACATGGATACTGCCCCAGCTCTCACATGGATACTGCCCCAGCTCTCACATGGATATTGCCCCAGCTCTCACCTGGATATTGCCCCAGCTCTCACTTGGATACTGCCCCAGCTCTCACATGGATACTGCCCCAGCTCTCACCTGGATACTGCCCCAGCTCTCACATGGATATTGCCCCAGCTCTCACCTGGATATTGTCCCAGCTCGCTCTCACCTGGATATTGCCCCAGCTCGCTCTCACCTGGATATTGCCCCAGCTCGCTCTCACCTGGATATTGCCCCAGCTCCCACCTGGATATTGCCTCAGCTCTCACCTGGATATTGCCCCAGCTCTCACCTGGATACTGCCCCAGCTCTCACATGGATACTGACCCAGCTCACACATGGATACTGCCCCAGCTCTCACATGGATACTGCCCCAGCTCTCACCTGGATACTGCCCCAGCTCTCACATGGATACTGCCCCAGCTCTCACATGGATATTGCCCCAGCTCTCACCTGGATATTGTCCCAGCTCGCTCTCACCTAGATATTGCCCCAGCTCGCTCTCACCTGGATATTGCCCCAGCTCGCTCTCACCTGGATATTGCCCCAGCTCGCTCTCACCTGGATATTGCCCCAGCTCTCACCTGGATATTGCCCCAGCTCTCACATGGATATTGCCCCAGCTCTCACATGGATACTGCCCCAGCTCTCACATGGATACTGCCCCAGCCCTCACATGGATACTGCCCCAGCTCTCACCTGGATATTGCCCCAGCTCTCACCTGGATACTGCCCCAGCTCTCACATGGATACTGCCCCAGCTCTCACATGGATACTGCCCCAGCTCTCACATGGATACTGCCCCAGCTCTCACATGGATACTGCCCCAGCTCTCACATGGATACTGCCCCAGCTCTCACCTGGATATTGCCCCAGCTCGCTCTCACCTGGATATTGCCCCAGCTCTCACCTGGATATTGCCCCAGCTCTCACCTGGATATTGCCCCAGCTCTCACCTGGATATTTCCCCAGCTCTCACATGGATATTGCCCCAGCTCTCACCTGGATATTGCCCCAGCTCTCACATGGATACTGCCCCAGCTCTCACATGGATACTGCCCCAGCTCTCACATGGATACTGCCCCAGCTCTCACATGGATATTGCCCCAGCTCGCTCTCACCTGGATATTGCCCCAGCTCGCTCTCACCTGGATATTGCCCCAGCTCGCTCTCACCTGGATATTGCCCCAGCTCGCTCTCACCTGGATATTGCCCCAGCTCTCACCTGACCATTGCCCCACCTCGCACATGGATACTGCCCCAGCTCTCACATGGATACTGCCCCAGCTCTCACCTGGATATTGCCCCAGCTCTCACCTGGATACTGCCCCAGCTCTCATCTGGATATTGCCCAGTGTAACAGCAACAATTCATGCTTATCATAACCTGCCCCTGTTATGCCAAAACAAGAAAACTCACTCTGCCTGCCCTGCTTCTCCTGGGTTCCTGGCTTCAGTGTGTCCCCAGCCTCATCTTCAGCAGCCCCTGTACACGTGTGCGGGGACAGGATGATGACGGAGAGCGGAAGGAGGAGTCAAATCCGGAAGCCCTGTGTCCTCACTCACCCTGCACAGCGGCGTCAGCAGCGCTTGGCAAGTTCTGTGCATGCTGTGCCTCCGCTGTGCAGGGGGGTGGGGGGAGCGCACAGTGTGAGGCAGAGCAGTGAGAATGCTCTGTGCTGCTCCGCCTCCTCCCTTCCGGACTCCGCAGATCATGCAAAGGCTGCTCACGGACACCAGTGTCCATGAGCTGACACCTTGCCGAGCTGAACCCTGCTGCTGGGAACTATTAGGGGGCGCAAATTTCTTTTGAAATTATGCGCCCCCTAAGAAAACTGAGCCCGGGGCCACGGCCCCCCCAGCACCCCCCACGCTACGCCACTGCTAGAGGGGTGTCAGCTATACCCTCCTGACGAGGCCCAATAAGGCCGAAACGATCGTCGGGGATTGCTGCACCTCTCGTGCAGGGATGACGTCCTTGGCAATCAGTACTGGCCACCCTTCTGGGTGAGAGCAGGCTGATTTGCATATGGAAAATTCATCCCTGTAATGGCACAATCAAGCTAAAACCTTGTTTGTGAGACCTGAGCGGGCACCCACCGTAGAGCAGGCCATTGTACTGTTGCTTGTTCTCAGGACCCTCACAAACACCCCCCTTGTTTCTCACTGTAATTAATGCAGCATATGAATCCGCACACTGCCGGGCAGCGCCTCACTGCAGTATAATTAATGCAGCATAAGAATCCGCACACTGCCGGGAAATTCCCAGCAGTGTGCGGATTCATATGCTGCATTAATTATAACTCATAAAAAACAAAAAACTAACTGATCAAAAAATGAATCGATCCAAATCAATGAATCGATCTCCAGAGTGGTGCTACCCAGCAGTGTGCGGATTCATATGCTGCATTAATTATACTGCAGAGAAGCGCTGCACGGCAGTGTGTGGATTCATATGCTGCATTGAAACCTATGGGTTAAAAAGCCCAAAAAATGTCTAAAAAATCCTAAAACAATAAGGCCCCTATTACATTCTTCTCGCAGTGCGTTTTGCATGCGCAAATGCACATTTGCGCGAGGGGCAAAACCCTTTGCGCTGAACGTTGTATTACAACATTCGCGTAAACGATGTGCGTTATCGTTTAACGCGGATGGACCTGCGCGAGCGTGATGAACTGTGCGGGTCCTATACTTAACATTGTGAGTGCAAATTCGTTCGTGCGCTGGTACGAGGATGGTATTTCAATCGATGCGCATTTTTTTCCGAACGATGTTTGCGCGCATAATTTTAACATCTTTGAAAAGCTGGTGGTAACTGCAAATCGGAACGTTTTTGCCAAAACGAAAAACACCAGCACAAAAAAAAAAATACAGCAAAGTATAGTTACACATTCTACACATACCCAAACAAAAAAATTGTGAATTCGTGCATATTTTTTTTATTGCTGCAGCATATATACACAGATTTACTTTGACAGGCGCAAAAACTTAAGTGAGTCAATTAAGGTAAATTGATGTCAATTAAGGTTCTTAATTCTGATTGACTGAATCCTGCGAAAAAACAGTCCGCACACAGATTGACGTGCGCAACGTTACTGCGCGCGTATTACACTTCATTTTGAGCGTCGTCTTTACAAACGTTATTTTTTGACGGATGAGAAAATGCATTCAGATCGGTATACCACGTTAATTTTCACGCGATAACGCTGGACGATGTGCGCAAAAAAATTTGCGCGAACGAAATTGCCCGAAGAATGTAATAGGGGCCTAAGTAAGTAAAGAAACTTTCATTCTATTGGTAGTAATCTATTTCCCATTCTTAAATAAGCAATAAAAAATGAAATAACTCATAGAAAAGCGAAAAGTCAACTGATCCAAATCACCCGAAATGATCCGAATCGGCAAAATGATCCGAATCACCTAATGAACCGAATCATCGAATCGATCAGAAATTTCGGATTGATCTGAAATTTTGTGTGGTCGATATTTTGTTTTCGGAAATGCTCCCAAAACACGAAATTGGTGAATTTCGTCCAAATTTCAATTCGGAACGAAACTAATTGCAAATCTCTAATAAATGGCTAAAAATAGATCATTCCCACTGTGTCCCTATAACTACAAACACTACAACATAGAGTGGGTGGAGCATATCTCCTAAGCAGTGAACTGTCATTTGGTACTTACCACTACCATCCCAGCACTGCTGGGGTCAACTATAATTTAAACTATTACAGGGTTATCCAAAGAGATTCGAAAAGTCACCGCACGTTCGGTGACTTTTCGTTCTCTTCAATTCGGTTCCTTTTGCCGATTGCATTTCGGTGACCCTGCGGTGTGTTCAGCAAACAGCACAGGGTCCCCGAATTGCAGGGAAAAGCTGCCGCAAACCTGACGAAAACTAACCGAATGCACGCTGAAAACAAGCAAAAACATCTAGATTAACCTTCGAAGAAGCCGAACAGGAGCCGAACAGGAGCCGAATCACACAGAGCCGAAGCAGCTGTGACGTAGAGGAGGCAGTGAATAAATTAGCAAAACCATTTGTATGAATCTGAGAAAATGAAACGCTGTTTGCAAAGAAACTACTGAGCGAAAATGTCTGAAATTTTCACAGGAGGTCCAGGGAATGATAATAAAGAGGGCTGTTACAAAAAAAATAAGCAAACTGAAAAAAAAAAAAAAAATCGGACTTTTAAAAAAAAAAAAAAAGAAAAATGCTTAAAGTATCCTAAAAAATCTATAAATAAAGAGACTTTTTGCTGCAGAATTTTATAATGAACGGTTTATTAGATATTGAATTAAAACGGGAATATTTTTAACATTGAAGCCTATGGGATTTGCCTGAATTAAACCACCGAATTGCAGGGCATTAGGGGAACCTTTCACTGCTGGTTTGTGTTCTCTGAATAGCCGAAGCAGTGCTTTTTCATGGGGATTTCACTGCCCTCGAACAGGGACCGAACAGGCACCGTATGTTCAGGCAATTTGCCAGGATTTGGCGAATTGCCTGCTCTCTGGATAGCCGAATGGTCAGGAAAGGTAACCGAACACTGATTTTCAGCGTTCGGTTACCTTTCTCAAGCAATTCGGATCTCTTTGGATAACTCTGTTAGTGACTGGTAAGCTATCATTCAAATTCTACTACACATATCTAACAAAATTAAAATGTTTCCTAACATGTCGAAAGTAAAAATTCACAGTTAAAGACTGGTAACATGTAGCATATTCATGGTATAAATAAATTGCATAACATAGGCCTCGATTTAATTCCTTTGGATAAGTATTTTCAAATGACTACACTATGCTAGCAAGACTTCAAATGATTTGTCTACAAAAATTTGCATAGGCTTTAATGGTGACTTCTGTAAAATAAGTCTTTTTGACTTTTTCTGACTTGATTATAAACACTAACCGCTTTTTTAATGCTTCTACAAAGGAATTAAATCATGGTCTGAATGACTTAATGAGGTTAAGTGTAATTTGGTAAATTTGATGTACATTTTTTATGTAGAGAGAAAAGGATGCTGGGAGTAGATGTGTTATTTCTATGAATGCCAGTTGCACAACAATTTGTGATCCAAAGAATCCTGGCCATGAAAAAACTTTCAAGTTTGACCTGGCATACTGGTCCCACAATGGATTTGTGAAAAACAACGATGGCAAACTTGTTTCAAATGGCTCTGATGAAAAATATGCTGATCAGGTAACGATTATGTGCATGTTGTATGTTTTATTTTGGGGAGAGCTTGCTCATGATTGATCCTCTGGAAAGTCACCATTACTCTACCATGCAAATATTGGAATTAAATTTTCCCTTTCAGTTTAGTAATGAGTATAAGAGACATTTCTAAAAACAGAAGAAAAAGTGCTTATTTCGGAGAAACGGCGCCTTTAGAGGGATCTGATAACTTTATATAAATATATCCATGGCCATTATAAACCATTGTCTGGAAACCTATTCATTAACAGGATTATATACACAGGACACGAGGTCACACATTTAGACTGGACGAAAGGAAATTCAGCCTAAAGCATAGGAAGGGTTATTTTACGGTGAGAACAGTAAAGTTGTTGAATTCTCTGCCTGTTGAGGTGGTTGGGTCAGAGACTGTACAGACTTTTAAAAAACGACTGGATGACTTCCTGAAAAATCATAATATTAAGGGTCATAATATTTAATTTGTAAAAGGTGGCCGGAACGCAGAGAGAGCTGGATGTGTGAGCGCTGAGCTCCCAGGCCCGAGTGCACAGATTGTCATTTCGGGGCAGAAATAACAGCGATGGCACAGCGGAAAAAGACACTTGCTACCCCAGGACTCTCAGGGACTGCGGGGACCCAACGCCGATCCTCCATTTTACCATTTTTGGGGGATACATCTCAACCGCGGACCTCAGGTAAGGGATCCAAAATGGCGCCCGGCGATTCAGATCAGGAGGCCTCCCCGACCCGCTTAGATACAGCGCCAAAAGGGAGCGATATGGAACATGACCTGCGGGCATTACTACAGAGTTTGCCAACCAAAACAGATTTGGCTGCTCAGTTTACCTAAATGGAGCGCAATTTTAGTACTAAATTTGATGAACTGGGGTCTGATTTGAAGCAAATGGGAGGCCACGTGGTGGACTTGGAAGAGGACAGAGATGCGTTATTTTTTCATGTGGAACGCTTAAATGGTCAAATGCTGACGCAAGCTAAACAGTTGGCCACGCTGCATAGACACCTGGATGATGTCGATAATAGAGGCAGACGAAACAATCTTTGCATAAAGGGTTACCCGGAAGCAGACTCAGGCAAGGAAGATGTTAAAGAGCTACTCCGTGGTCTGTTTAATGATATACTGGGTCGCTCTGGAGAGGAATTGCTAGTTCTGGATAGAGCTCACTGTGCGCTGAGGCCGAGGGGATCACAAAATGACACACCTCGTGATATTATATGTCGCTTGCAAGATTTTACACTGAAAGAGGAAATTCTTAGAGCAGCAGGCAAAACTTCGGAAATTAAAGTGGACGGTCAAGTGATACTTTTCTTCCAAGATTTCTCCTGGACCCCTTTACAGGCACGGAGGGCTATGAAGCCATTAACTGAAGCGCTCCAGGAACGTGATATTCGTTATCGATGGGGATTCCCGCTATCTTTACAGGTGACACATAACAACCAAGTTCATTCTGTTGCGTGTCCTGAGGACATTCCGGATTTTGTGCTTGTTTTTGGACTTCCAGAAGTTGACATCCCAGACTGGTATGGTTCGCCGTCGCCATCTGACACTCTACCCTTCCCACAGCGACCCCGCTGGACTCAACAGGCGAAAAAAAAACGTAAAGGCAAGCCCTCTGCAGCGGCCCCTTCTGAGCCTGATCCAGAACTGTGAGGGAAGCCCTTGCTTTTGCTGCCATCGTTATTTAAAAGTTTATACACTTTTTGATATTTTCTGCCCCCTTGCTAATTTTACTGATTGACTGCGCTCGTGTCCGGCAAACGAGACAGTCGGATGAGACTTGTTCGGTACCCAGAATTGTTGGAAAATTCGGAGACTTTCTCGGCCGCCCCCTGAGTGGTGTTTTTTTTTATGTCCTCTGATGGGTTTTCCCATTATCAGGGGTCCACACTACCTCAATTTTTCTCAAGTTTTGTGTTGTTATTGTTTGTTTTTAGATTTTTCTTTTTGGTGATCACTTGTACTATTCGCTATGCTACTAGGGGGTATGGGCAGGTCCCGGACCCTGACGCCCTCCTCTCTCATTATTTTGAATGGCTAATTTAAATTTGATTTCTATGAATGTCCGAGGTCTTAATATGCCAGCCAAACGCTCGAAGGCTCTTGCAGAATTCCAGAGGTTGAAAGGTGATGTTATTTTTGTTCAGGAAACGCACTTTAGATAGGGTTCGGCGCCAGGTTTTCGCAATGCTCGCTATCCGACTGTTTATTTTAGCAACTTTGGGGAGACAAAATCTAGGGGGGTTGCCATTCTTTTTGCGCAACATGTACCTTTTATTCTGCAAGATATGGTAACTGATCCACAGGGTCGATTTTTGATGCTTAAAAGGGACGTTGGGCAATACTAAGTTAACTTTTGTAAATGTTTACCTGCCGAACCGCTTGCAAACCAAATGCCTTCGAAAAGTGTTACGAAGTTTGTCCGAGTTTCAGGAAGGTTTTGTGGTCTTAGGGGGTGATTGCAATGTTTTGTTAGATATGCCGGCGGATTGTGTACAGGGTGGGGGGTCGTCTGTTCCCTCCCTACGGGTTCAATTTCGTAAACTCTTGTCAGCGGACCGTTTGATGGATTGTTGGCGTCTCAGTAATCCAGTAGTAAAGGACTACACATTTTTTCCACATGCCTTTAAGAAGTATTCTAGAATAGATTATTTTTTTTTGGAACATAGGGCTTTGGAAATGGTACGCAGCTGCAAAATAGGACCCATTACATGGTCGGACCATGCACCCCTTCTGTTATCTTTAGCCTTACCTAATTTAGAGAGAACGGAGAATGCCTGGCGTTTGAATGAGTCATTACTATCTGATCCCATGACGCGACGGAGGTGACTGCCTCCTTAGAGAATTATTTCCTTGAAAATTACACTGATGATGTTGCACCCGCGACGGTTTGGGAGGCTCATAAGTGTGTGTTGAGAAGTGCTCTTATCCAGTTGGGCTCCAGGCGCAAGAAGGAAAGGCCCGCCAGAATTGAGGAATTGATGAGGGAGATCACGGCCTTAGAACTGACGCATAAATCTGATCTAGATCCCGAATCATTCCGAAAATTTGTTCTATTAAGAGCAGACCTAGCTAAATTAATGAATGTGCAGGTAGCGCGGGCCCTTACACTGACGAAATATGCGTACTATACCCAAGGGAATAAATGTGGCAGGCTCCTTGCACGTGCTTTGAAGAAACGATATCAAGCTACTTTTATCCCGAAATTGCATACTAGCATGGGACCCGAGACATTGCGGAAGCCTTCCATGCTTATTACCAAACTTTATATTGTATCGATGAGAGTCGGGTCCCAGAGCATATAGTGGACTCGTTTTTAACTAAGACGATTAAAACTACTTTACCGCACAATGCTAGTCGACAATTAGATAACCCGCTCACATTGAAGGAATTTATGGAGGCTTTAAAATTAATGCCCTTGGGTAAGAGCCCGGGTCCTGACGGGTTTACGGTGCTATATTATAGGACATTTGGGTCTATTCTGGGCCCTAGATTTGTTAAAGCTTTTAATTCTATTTCAGACACCTTTCCTATTCCACCTGCGACGCTCCTCGCTTCTATCTCTGTGATACCGACACCGGATAGAGACCCGTTGGATTGTGCTTATTATAGACCCATATCTTTAATAAACGTTGACTTAAAACTGTTTACGAAAATACTGGCTTTACGACTTAAGCCTCTCCTGACTTCAGTGATTCACCGAGACCAGACGGGCTTCGTACCGGGAAGGGAAGGCCGTGACAATACTATCCGTACCGTCTCCCTCATCCATTATGCTTCCACGAAGGATCAGCCTTTGTTAGTCCTCTCGGTTGATGCTGAAAAAGCGTTTGACCTGGTGGACTGGTCTTATCTTTTTCGGATGTTGGAGAAGATGGGTTTTGGTGATCGATGGTGTTCGTGGTTGCGGGCGCTGTATGATTGCCCTCAGGCACGAGTGTGGGTTAATGGCAGACAATCGACCCCGTTGATGATATATACTGGGACTCGACAGGGGTGTCCTTTGTCCCCTCTCCTGTTCTTGCTGTATCTGGAACCCCTATTGTAGGCTATTAGAGATAATCCGGCGATTCGGGGAGTAACTGTACCGGGGCAGGAGCTCAAGGTGGCCGCATTTGCGGATGACCTGTTGTTCACCTTAACGGATCCCCTTGCATCGGTGTCGGCTTTGATGACGGAATTAGATGCATTTGCAGCTTTCTCGGGATATAAAATTAACGTGATGAAGAGTGAGTTTTTAGGGGTAAACCTTTCACGAGTTGTGACCGAGAGTATTCGTAATACTTATGGAATGCGATGGGTTCCGGAGGGACTTAAATATTTGGGAATACGCTTATCGTCGGAGCTAGACCAATTATTTCAGTTGAATTATGTTTCTCTGCTGCAACAGATTAAGGGGGACATACGTGACTGGAACTTGCCCCATATTTCATGGGTGGGAAGGATCAATGTCTTACGGATGAATATATTACCTTGACTGTTATATTTGTTCCAAACCCTTCCTATTACTGTACCTCAAACATTTTTTCCGATTTGCGACAGACATTTACAGGCTATGTCTGGAGAGGGAAGAGGGCGAGGATAGCTTACAGCGAATTGACAAGACCGGTGGGAAGGGGTGGGAAGGGCTTGCCCCATGCTTATTTTTACTATTTAGCAGCGTTTTATTCTATACTATACGACCTGGTGAAGGGAACGATGGGTAAGCTTTGGGAAAATGTGTTACAGGCAGGAATTACTTGGCCGTTGTCCTCCCTGCCCTGGCAGTCGGCACCGCTGGCGACCCTGGGGCTACGGTCACATCCGCTGCTGGCCACACTGCTAAGGTTGTGGAGGAAACATGGAGTGGCGTTAAGACTGACTACACTGACTTCCTGCCTGACACCCTTGACTCACGATCCCCTGTTCCCACCGGGATTGTCCTCGACATTTTTAGATGGGTTACTACCAAAACCGTATATACCGCTAGAAACAGTAGTGGAAGACGACAACTTGCTCCCCCTGGACCGATTAGTGGCCCCAGATATAGCGACCAAGTCTATGGTGAAGTTCCAATATGCCCAACTGAGTCATTTTATTTGCTCTACTACGTGGTTGACAGAGGGGTTGCCGCCATTGGCCCCATTTGAGACCTTCTGTACCGATAAGACTAGATATGGACATATTGTCTCGAATATTTATTCATACATAATGAGAGGGGCCTATAAAATTGATTCTCCGTTGCTACTTAAGTGGGAAACAGATTTAGGAGTAGACATTTCGGCTGAAGAATGGGCCAGGGCTTTCGAACTTACATACTTTGCGTCCCGGAGTCAGGCACTTCGTGAATCGAATTGTAAATTGTTTATGAGATGGTATCTTACCCCGTCTGTTTTACATGCTATGAATCCACTGTTGCCTGATGTCTGTTGGAGGTGTAAAGTGGCCAGAGGTAACTATGTCCACATATGGTGGACTTGCCCGAAAATTCATAGCTTCTGTTCAGACGTTGCACATGAGATATCGCGTTTAGGGGGACTGGAGGTGGAATTTACTCCCTCTGCCTATTTGCTTAATGTATTGCCATTTTCGATGTCCTCCTTTAAAAACTCACTTCTAGCAATTCTGTTAACCGCAGCGAGGGCACTGATTCCATTATACTGGAGGAGGGAATGTGCACCCACCGTCAGGGATTGGGTTCTGAGGGTGGAGGGGATCAGAGCTCTAGAAGAAGCACACTACAATAGTTTGGGTAAATATGAGGAATTTTATGCGATTTGGCGTCCATGGTCCTCAAACCTTTGCGCAATAACGGTATCAGACAGGTCACCGGAGGAGGAAGAAGTGGTCTCGTAAGATAGTTGACCTGTTAATGGGGGTTAGAGGTGAATTAAGACCTGAGCCCGGTGCTGTGCTGTTTTGTCTTGACATACCTTCCTGGTACTAGCTTTACTACTGTTTATTTATAGATACGATGATCACCTTTTTAGTTCGTTAATTTAGAGTTTATTATTTGTTGAATTATAAAATTCTGGCACAGTCTATGACCTAGAGGCACTTTGATTGTATTCTATATTATTGTGACTTTTTTCACTATTGTCTCTTATGTGATTTGTATTTTATACTTTGCCAATAAAAAATATTTTACACCAAAAAAATAAAATTATTTGTGGGTAAAAGCTTCTTGATCCAAGGAGAAATCTGACGCCATTCTGGGGTCAAGAAGGAGTTTTTCCCCAGTATGTTGCATATCAGACTGTGTATTTTGCCTTATGTTGGATCAACAGCAGTAGGTGATGTGTGAAATGCTGAACCTGATGGACGCATGTCTTTTTTCAGCCTATGTATCTATGTAAATAAACACAGAATTATTGCTTATATTAGTGTTTTTCCGATATCTGAAACAAGTTGCATCTGACAAAATAGCATCTTTCCTAAAGGAGCAAGTCAAGTGTGATAAGAAACTTGATGAGAGATTGATCAAAAAAAATAATTCTGATATTTACAAATATTTAAAGACAAAAACAACCCCAAAACCAACTAAAAACTGTGAAAATATGCCCCAAGCTCCATAGTTCCTTTGCATGGGATACAGTGTGACGAGGTGCCCTGTGTATGTAAATACCATCTGGTAAATAAAATTTCTCTGTTAATGACAATAGGTCGGAATTTGTGATTTTTTTTCCAGGGATGGAAGTAAATAATTTGGATGGATTATGTAGGTGTGGTGTCTTGAGAGTTTGTGACCTGTATAAGGAGGGGGTTATATTTAGTTTTGCAGCCTTCGCTTCTAGAATTCACCCTTTGCTTACAGATTATTTCCAGTATATACAGTGTCGCCACTTTATTACGTCAGGTAGTATGAGATTAATGGTTGTACAGAATCTTTCACATTTAGAAAAAAATTGTCAGAAATGTATATATATTCATGGTTTAATTAGTACATTAGTGAATGAGACTACAAATACTAAATCTAAGACAATTTATCCATATATGACAGCTTGGCAGCTGGAATTGGGAAAGATCGAATATGAAGAATGTCAGGATATTTGGACTACAGTATCGAAACTCTTTATTAATGTGGCCTTTCAAGAACAAATATAAAAAAAATGATGAGATGGTATGTCACTCTTATTTTTCTCAAAAATATTAACCCATCTGTCCCAGATACATGTCGGAGAAATTGTATACAAAGAGGAAGTCATTCACATTCATAGTGGATTAAAAACAAAGAAGATTAAGAAAGGGGAAGGGAATTGAAAAAGAAAAAGGGATAATGGAAATGAAAATAATGTTATTACTTTTATTAAAACCAATATTTGTTTTTTATAGAGGTTAAGAGGGAAATGACCATTTAGTTTTATTTATATTTTCATTATTGATGTATTATTTTTAATTTCTTTTTAACTCATATGTATGTATAAAGATGCACGAAAGTAATGCTACTTATAAATCATATGTGTTTTTCTTTTAGGGTTATTCAAAGAGCACAAAATTGGCCCCCGAAATTCCACTGAACAGTGAATTCCCCCAAATGGTGCAATTTCGTGACCATTCGGCTATTCATAAACATGGCAGTTCGCCAAATATTGGCAAATTGCCAGCGAAATACGGTGCTGTTCAGCGGCAGTGAACTCCCCATAGAGGAGTAATGGTTAATCATCTATTCAGAAAACACCGAACAGCACCGAAATGTCAGTGAAATGCCCTGATTATTGGTGGTATCATTTGACAGGTTTAATCAGGTGAACCCTATAGGTTTCACTGTTAATTATTTTTCCCATTTTTACTAAAGATTTATTCAACCATTTATTCTTTTCATTTGCAGCAAAGAGTTTCTTTATTTATTTATATTTTAGGCATTTGTCGGGTTTGTTCTGCAAAAAAAATTCCCTATTATTTTAAAATGGCTTCTTTTTTTTATTAATAGGACCATATACTGTATATTATTTCCATGCCTTTCCATGCAGTAGTTTTTTTTAAACCACTTTTAGAAGTTGTTTTTTTTTTTGTTAACTCGTTCCGCGGCTTGTCGGCTATCTCCGGCGGCTGGTCGGTGGTCTGTTCAGCGGATCGTTGGCTTCCTTTGGATCGATTCGGCGGTTTTGCCGTTGATCACTGGATGCATTTGGTCAATTTTCGGCAGTTTTTCAGATCGATTCTGTGTTTTTTTTCAGAGGTTTTTCAAATAGATTCAGCATTTTTACGGCGGCTTATCCGATCAATTCGGTGGTTTTGCGGTGCTTTTCTTGATCGATTCGACGTTTTTTCGATTTGTTCGGTGGGTTGATTCTCTGTGCTTCAGGAACCCTGCAGTGAATGCTGAATTCACCGCAGGGTCAGCAAATCAAACTCACCAAAGTGCGGCGAACAGGACAACAAAGAAACGTCGATGACATTTCAGTGCTCTTTGAATAACCCTGTTTATCTTTCTTTCATATGAATAAATACAGTATGTTTGCATTTTTCTTGCTGAAAGTATATAAAATTATGTAACTTGTAAAATCTAATAAACATAATCTAAAACATCCCTGAAAATATACCTCAAGCACCACAGCTCTTTTACATCTGTTACAATGTAAGGACTTGCCCTGTCCATGTAAAAAAGATGATATTTCTTTCATGCGATTAGGATGTAGTTTTGCCTGACAACATATTCAGCTTGGACTTTACTGACGCTTGAATTTTTTACACATTCTTGTATGTGTTACAGATACAGTAGGAAGGGTAAACTACCAGGATATATTCAAAATACTATATATTGCTTTCTTTTTCCTCTCCAGCAAACACTGTTCTGTGATCTTGGACAGGGAGTGCTAAATAATGCTTGGCAGGGCTACAATGCCACATTGCTTGCATATGGACAAACAGGTTCTGGGAAAAGCTATTCGATGATTGGATACGGAGCTAATAGAGGCATTATTCCAGTTGTATGTGAGGAGCTCTTTCGAGCTATTGAAAATAATCGAGAGAATGATAGACGATACCAAGTAAGTCTTTGAATGTTTCACAACAGTAAGATAAAGTTCTAGATATAGAGGGCACCATTACAACAGGATGGTTAATAGTGGCTTTGTAATGGATAAATTGTGTTGATGGAAACATCAACATAATCGTTGTATTAGAAGCGTGAGTTGCTATATTTTGGAGTCGCGTGTAGAAATCATCTGATATTGTCTCTGAGGGGGTCAAAGGACTCCATCGCAAAAAGTGTGACCCTGCAGGAGCTTGCAATGTCACTGGGAATTATTTTTTTCCACAGCATGCAGCCAGAGGAAACTGTAAGTCCTGCTGCCATCCACACTGTGGAACCAGAGGCAAGTAAGGGATTTTTCAGTTAAATCATCTTAAAGTGTTAAGTGATTTTTTAAAAGCAAAATCACTTTACACCAGGGCTTCTGAACCGGTATTCTCTTCCTGTACATGGTGTCACATACTATGCAAATAAGGAAAATTTCTGAAAAGTAACATGGAATTCTCTGAGCCAAGGTTCTTTCTACCTTTGACATTTTAAGTGCATATCTCTCGGTCAGAATGTTGGAAAAATACGTCAAAAGCCAAATAGAAGGACAGAGTTTCTAGAAGAATACAAACTGGAGTATTACAACCCTTCCAGCATGTTGGTCTTTCTTGCAACCACATAAAAAATGGGTAATGAATAATTTGAGCAACAATACCCAGAGCAGGGATAGGATCCCACACAAAATATGTACTCAGACTGTGGATAAGATATAACAGCATCACAAACTGCACACAAAATTAAAGAAGAGAGCAGGAGGGGTTATGGCAGATTAGATATAGATATATTGATACAAATCTATCTATCTATCTGTATAAATACCAGGGGTCATTTTACACAGCTGACTAGTGGAAACCTCAGTTTCGAGTATGTTCTAAAAAGTTATTAAAATGTTTATCTTTTTCCCCCCTTAGAGGGATATTACAGGTTGCCGTAAAATGGGCTCACTTTGATCTACATGATCAGGGTGGAAATTACCCATTTGGTCAAATGGAAGGTCCCTTGTCTCCTCTCCGCAGGAGTTCACAAGCCGTTCACACTTTGGAGTTCTTTGGCAGACTCCGCAGCAACAACTTGTAAGTGATCACATAGATCAAAGAAGCAATCACATCCTTTAATCACTAGAGACGATCTTTGGGGATGATTGATATATCTGGGAATCAAATTAATGAAGAAGTGCACTGAGCGTGCCCAGGAGTGGGAATTCTGGGAACTGTAGTGCACAGGCTGTACCAGCTAGGGGCTGTCCTTAGAGGAACAGGGCAGTCCTATATATATTCTGAGTCAAGCATGGGCTCTTGGCTTTTTTCTGTGGGGCCACCTAAGAAAGTGAGAAACTGCCGGTTCTGACAATCTGCAGCCCCAGGGGGACACGGATGTCCTGCTAGCTTGCTTACGTGAGTAAGGGTCTGTGTTTTTAGTCCTTTTTCTTTTATTTTGCTGTTTTGTGTGTGTAAAGCGTTAATCATTCTATCTATTTTTCTGTAACAAATGCACTGTGATATATATACTGTATAATTTCTTTTATATCATAATAAATATAAAACTTATTAAGCTCTGCTTCTGCCTGATATTCGATCCACGCTAACTGAAGGGCTGGATTATCATAGAGATTTGCCTTTGTCTAAGCTCGAGTCTATCTACTAAACCGTGCGTTGTGGTGGGGTGCATGACCAGAGTTTCAAACCATCTCTGGGTCAGGCGGTAAGCCCCTTGGGTAAAAAGGTTGGGTTGTGGTGGCAGTGTGATGAATAGAATAAGAAAAGTGGGCACAGGGATTGTGGGTAACATAGTCAGGATTCCGGGTCGAGTGTAGATGGATACTGCGTTGCAACCCTGTGATAATTTCATCACGTTTGCATGACCATCGCGAGGGAAGGCATTGCTGGGACAGTTAGGCAAGAGTGCGCGGGGGATTGTAGGCCGCGTAGTCGTTATTTTTAGTCTAGGGTAGACAGATAGTGATTTGCTTAAGTCTGCGTTTCCTTCGTCGTAACGGCGGATTTTTCGTTACAGGGGTAGAATAACGAGGGGTAGAAAACTACCTAATACCTCGGCAGTTCGTGCTGCCTACACACCTCCCTAGCTCAAACAACAGGCAATGGAGGAGGGGATCACCATACCCCACAATACGAAAGGGATGCACAAAAAATAAGCCTAAATACAAACATTAAAGTTAAAAAAACAAAGAGCCAGCATAGCTCGACGCGTTTCGCCCACACCTTGCTTAATCTGGAGCTAGCTACCCGCTGGGTTTACCTCAATTTATGGGTAAAAAAGGAGGGTGAAACAAGTTAAGGACGTCAGGCGGAACTCTAATTAAAGCCAATGAGACGTTAAGCTTTGCTAAGGGAGAACCGTGCGTCAATATCACTTCCTGGTTACAGAAGTGTGAAAGCCAATCAAGAAAATAAATCACACCACGAGTATCATAGCCACGGTCATCATGAACGCGCGCATGCATGAGAAAAACGCCCATCGTCCTGCAAGAGAGCGCATGCGTGATCAGCACAGGACCAATTAATATAGTCTCCAACAGGACACCACAGATAGATTGCTGGTCGAATTATTTATTGGAGATGTCTGTAAATCTGTCTGTCAAACTTTCCGAACAAACATTTAGTACAGAAACTTTGCCATAAAATTTGGTAAGATAACAATAATAATGGTGTTTTATACTGTGTTCTTTTTATTGCAGGTAACATTTAGCATGCTGGAGATTTATAATGAGCAGGTAAATTGCAGACCATGTTTGAATGAATGGAATATAAATTATGCTAAATAAACTGCAACCCAACGCAGGGACTAGAGCTATTCCTTACAATCTTGTTAGTGGCAAAATCACTATCTCTGAGACCAATCGCGCTAGCGATCGGCCTTAGAGAGGCCGAGATGGATCGGCTCTACACATGATTGCAGCTCTGTTCCATCGATCTCTGCAGGTGCTACAGAACTTGCGTATTTAAGGGTCAAAAGTCCTGTTGCGTTGCTCAATTTGTGGTTCCTAAGCTATGCAAGTAGTGCAGGAAGTGCAAACTGCACAGAAAAGCCTCGAGAACTTCTGAGTTTGGGAGTCCCTGAGCCAAAGAGGTGGAGCTGCAGGCGATGAGGGAAAAAGGTGAGTAAAATGGGCCTAAATTAAGAAAATAAATAAAAAATAATGTCAGCAGCCTCTGCCCAATTATTAAAGGGCAAAAAAAGTGTGTGAAGATTGTTCCTTTAATTAGAGCTGCTGTAAATTCTATTGAAGTCTATAATAAAGTCTACTGAAGTGCTAAGTTTACACCAGGGTTGGAATAGAGCCCTGTTTGGGGTATCACAGGGTTTAGCATTTGTTATTCGGTTCATTTGTCGGGATGTCCTTTCATTGATTTGTGTTTCAGACAAATCACAATTAGTCTGAAGAAGAATGCACGTCTGGTATTTCTTTTAATTTTTTTTTGCATGCTTTCAATAATTCTTCTAACTTTTTTAATTTTGTGCCTAATGTGGTATTATGTTTTTTTAATTGAGTACTAAAGATCATTTTCTAGAGTAAACCTTTACATGAGCCACAGATTGAGCTTTCATTTCTAATTATGGCTTCTAAGATAGACATAAAGGAGTAATGTTAAACTTAACTTGTAATGCCCAGGTTCACTCTCGCAGTTGTACCAATCAGCTGGTGGATACATTGGTTACATTGGTTTTAAAATACTTTTAATGGATACCTACACTACAGCTGAGATCTAGGTCTCTTAAAGGCGATCTCATAGCATCTATTATCCAGTTTGATTTGAACAACTTGAATCACAAAGCACTGCAGTGTTTCATTGGTAATGCCTTGAAATGATCCTCACAGACTAAGGAAATGTGTGACAAGTTAGGTGAATGTAGAAATGGTAACAGTGTGATCATTCATTTACTTCCTTTTGCCTGTATAGGTAACAGATTTGCTATCTAAAACAAAAAAGTCTGGAGGCTTGAAAGTACGCGAAGACCAGCATCAAGGGTTTTATGTGGATGGTCTGAAACTGGTGCCTTGTGAGAGTTATGCACAAATTGAAAGATTAATGGAACAGGGGAAAAAAATAAGAACCACTGCCTCAACCAGCATGAATGCCAGCAGCAGTCGTTCCCACATGGTCATCACCATCCACTTCAACCAGGTATAGAATCTGTGGCTGCAGAGGAGTATGTTATATATACAGTACATAAAATTGCATACGTACATACATAGTTCAAAATTTAGGCTGCTACTGACCATTGCCCCATCTGCTGGCCTAAAGTGCTACTTCCGCTATAGTGCAGCTGTATTTGCTATGTTTTCGATAGGAGCCACAAACATGTACCAGCTGTTCAAAGCATAATAGCTCATTGGTTGTAATGTCTACTAGAGATGTACACAGCGTTTTCTTTTACATTTCGTTCGTTTAGGAATTTTTCATCCCATTTTTTTTTTTCGTTTCGGGCCTTTTTGTGCTGTTTCATTTGATTTCGGATCACTTCATTTTTCATTTTTATGAGTTATTTCGTATTTTTGTTTAATTTGTATTCTGTTTTTATAAGCTATTTAGTTTTTTATTAATTATGTCAGAATGTGAAAAAGATTACTACCATTAAAATGAAAGTCTCTTAACTTAATTATTTTTAGGCATTTTTCAGGTTTTTTTGGGTGAAATTTTAGGTTTCCTAAATTGATTTAAAGCAACAAGCCTTGTTTTCCACATAGGTTTAAAAAAAAAAAAATTCACGCTTTTATTAAATATTTATTAAACGTTTATTTTTTCTCACTTGCAGCAAGAAGTCTCTGCATTTACTTATTTGTTAGCGGTTTTTAGGCATTTCCCGGGATTTTTTGTGTGAAATTTTAAGCTTCCTAATTAGCTTTAAAGAAAGGAGGCTATTTTCCCCATAGGTTTCAAAGTAAAAAAATATTCCCCTTTTTATTAAATATTTCTTAAACCGTTTATTTTTTTCACTTGCAGCAAGAAGTCACTTCATTTATTTATTTTTTAGGATTTTTTTAGGCATTTTTCTGGATTTGTTGGGTGAAATGTCAGTGAAATGCCCTGGTTTTCATTGATTCAGTTCGCCATGGTACCTTTCAGTGCAGTTCGGCTGCAGTGAAATCCCCATAGAGAAGTAATGGTTAATCTATTCAGAGAACACCACCGCAATATCAGTGAAATGCCCTGATTTTCGGTGGTTCAGTTTGCCAGGTTTAAACAGGAGAAACCCATAGGTTTCAATGTAAAAAATATTCCCCTTTTTATTAAATATTTCTTAAACTGTTTATTTTTTTCACTTGCAGCAAAAAGCCATCTTGATTTTTATTTTTTAGGATTTTTAAGGCATTTTTGGGGATTTTTTGTGAAATTAAAGGTTTCATAATTTAAGGACTTCATTAAAACAATATTTTAGGACCAAATATTGCTCCGAGCACTAGCCATGGTCCTGAAACAATGAAAACAATGTTTCGGTTCAGGACCATAGATAGTTCCGTAAGCCCCAAGGAGCTCTGAATTTTTCTGCCATCTTAAACAATGTATTAATTTCATTGCTTAATGCAGACTGACTGTAAGAAAATAATACAGCTGTGTTCAGCAAAGAAAAAACACACCTCGTTATTATATTTAAAATAAATTATGAAACCTTAAAATTAACCCAAAAATTCTCGAAAAATGACATAAAAATGGCTTGTTGCTGCGGATGAAAAAAATAAATGGTTTAAGAAATATTTAATAAAAAGGGGAATATTTTTTATATCGAAACCTATGGGATTCTCCTGTTTAAACCTGGCGAACTGAACCACTGAAAATCAGGGCATTTCACTGACACAAAATTTCACCCAAAAAATCCCCAAAAATGCCTAAAAATATCCTACAAATTAAATAAATGAAGAGACTTCTTGCTTCAAGTGAAAAAAATAAATGGTTTAATAATGATTTAATAAAAAATGGAATTTTTTAACATTGAAACCTATGGAATTATTTTGGTACTGGCTGGTATTTTTATTGCAGTACTGGCTGTATTTTTTGAGGCAATGTAATCCATGAACTGGTCCATCTAACAAGGAATCATTGTATGTTTGTCTTGTTCAAATCCACCTCTGCGACTGTGCGCTTCACTTCTCTTTTCTTGTAGGATTCATACGCTGCAATAATTAATTATACTGCAGAGAGGTGCTTCCCCACATTGTGTGGTTTCATATGCTGCATTAATTATACTGTAGAGCAGTACTTCCCCACAGTGTGTGGATTCATGTGCTGCATTAATTATACTGCAGACAGGTGCTTTCCCACAGTGTGTGGATTCATATGCTGCATTAATTATACTGCAGAGTGGTGCTTCCCTGCAGTGTGCAGGACTCATATGCTGCATTAATTATATTTTAGAGAAGTGCTTCCCCGCAGTGTGTGGATTCATATGCTGTATTAATTATACTGCAGAGAAGTGCATCCCCGCAGTGTGTGGATTCATATGCTGCATTAATTATACTGCAGAGATGCGCTTCCCCTCAGTGTGGATTCATATGCTGCATTTTATACTGCAGAGAGGTGCTTCTCTTTAGTGTGTGGATTCATATGCTGCATTAATTATACTGCAGCAGAGAGGTGCCTCCCCTCAGTGTGTGGATTCATTTGCTGCATTAAAATTAGTTTTGGATCATTTCATTCTGGAATACTTTTTTTTTGTTTTAGATCAACTAGTTCTGTTTTTTTTATTTCAGATCATTTTGTTCTGTTTTTTCCCCATTTCATATCATTTTTGTTCCATTTTTATTTAGTTTCAAGTTAAATTTCGTTTGTCTGTTTACCGCGATTTGTATTTTGGATCGATCCGAAATTTCGGACGGCAGATTTTCGCTTTCGGAAATGCTCCCAAAATACGAAAAATTATGATTTTCGTCTGAATTTGGATTGAAAATATTGATTCATTAAGTGCAATGCATGCCCTGGGTATAAAGTATAGGTCCACTCAGACATTTAGGTCAGTAAGCACTGTTCTGAACTTTATGATGAGGTCCAGAAAGCAGGACTCTGTTTGGCACTCAGCTCCCACCAATAGTGCTCACAACTGATAACAATTATTATTATCCTTTATTTATATGGCGCCACATATTCCGCAGCGCTTTACAATATCAGTGTGCAAGGGGTTGATACTTTAGAATACCACACATGGATGATACGGCCTGATTCAGGAGGTCCCTGTTCCCAACAGAACTTACAATCTATGAGATGTACAAGTTTTTTGTGAGGTAGGCGCAACCATATCATTAGATGTCTTGCCCAGGGACACTCGCTGGTGGCATCTTCTGAGTAGGATGAGTCGTCTTTCCATGATTTAGATCAGAGACCTGGTGGTTTGATTGAACCCACTTCTCGTAAAGTTGTGACTTGCTTCTCCACTGTAGTATTGGAGGGATGTGCTGAATGGGATTTTGACATGCTTCTCCATGGTTGAAGGGCAGAGATGTAACCACTGGTCTCCACAGCTGATATTGTGTGGTAGGCAAGTATGTATCGTTAGGTGTCTTGCCCAAGGACACTTACTGGAGAGGTGATCTGGCCAGGATTCGAACCTGGGTCTCCACGGTTATAGAGCAGGGATGTTACCTCTACTCCATCCAGCCAGATGCTTAAGTATTCAGCCATGACAAGCTCACAAGACAGCTGTAGATTGCAGAAAGCTGGCAGACTGTCACATTCAGAGGAACACCGCGGGAGCCAAGTGCTGGGAAGTAGATGAGTTTTAGAAAAGACTTTGGCTAGGGTCAGACGAGCGCGTTTTCTACGGACTGTGCGCCCGTCAGTACGGACGCACTTTTTGAGAGAAGACGCAGTAGTGGCCACACAGTTCGTTTTTGTGACTGACGTTATTTTTGACGGATGTAGGAGGGAAAATAAATTAAAATGAAAAACCATTTTGTCCGTCAAAAATGCTGGACATATAAATGCAGTCCGTCTGACCACGTTCCATCACTCACACACAAAGCTATGCGGACGTTGCAGACGTGGCGCACCCCGCACGGCCGTCCTAGCGGTTCAACGTTCTTGCTAACCTGCGTCCATTTGACACGTCCATAGTGCGTCCGCACCTCCGTGCAGATGTACTTCGTTTTTGGAGCTTCATTGGTCATGATTACCTGCTACCACGGACGTACTAAAGTGCGGCTACACGGACGTTAAGGCTGGGGTCAGACGAGCGTAGTGTTCACGTCCGTAATTGCGCCTAAAAGTACATCCGTGATAGCATGACAGAAAGCCCATTGGAGCCTGACACATGAAGTACGTCCGCACTGAACTGCGGACGCACAACGGCCGCAGCCCACGGACGCTAGGCAGGCAAGAACGTACAACTCCTAGAACGGCCGCACAAAGTGCGCTGCGTCCGCAACGTCTGCATAACTTTGTGTGTGAGTGATGGAACGTGGTCAGACGGACTGCATTTATACGTCCAGCATTTTTCACGGACAAAATGATTTTGCTTTTTAATTTATTTTCCCTCCTACATCCGTCAAAATATACGTCAGTGAATAAACGGACTGTGTGGCCACTACTGTGTCTTCCGTACTGACGTACGTCCGTGTGCACGAACGTACAGTCCGTAGAAATCACGCTCGTCTGACCCTAGCCTAACACTGCGTTCGTCTGACCCCAGCCTAAATGGGAGCAGGGTGCATAGAGGGCCAGAAGGGGTTACTGTTTAACCCCTCTTTCTACCTGTTGCTTGAACCCTAGAGCATCCATTCAATCATAAAAGTTTTGTTTAAATTTAATTTCAAAAATCATATTTAGACATTTCAGCAAATTAAAACTATTATCCTTTATTTAGCAGCAACACTTTCCTCAGTACTTGTTAATATAAAATGGGAAAGTAACGCTCCCAAAATAACAAGCATAATTTTAGACAAAAGAAATAAGGTCTGTAGGGAGCTATGAGTGTTTCTGTTTGACAAATGTAGTAACCATGGCATTGCATAATGATTCTGTCTAACACCTTGAATGTATTTTGTAAATGCATTTTTCACAGATTTTCTTGGAAGAAGATATCACTAAGCAGTCCAGTATTAACTTGGTGGATCTGGCAGGAAGTGAAAGACAGAAGTCTTCTGGTTCAGAAGGAGACCGTCTCCGAGAAGGCACTTGTGTGAACCTCAGTTTGACCACCCTGGGCAATGTTATAAGGTGTGGATTGTCATACCAGTGCAGGTGCAACAGGTTTATTATAGCTCTCCTGGTGTGCAATGTACCTAACCAGAGAGGAGTGGGAGGAAGGTGATTCGATAATATTCACATTTCCGCGTTCCCCAAAGGACACACAATAGGACACTAACTGGACTCTTCCCTTCTGCATTTAAACATGCTCTGAATACTCCATCCTAAAGAAGAAATCTCTTGATCCCACCTCCCTTTCGAACTACTGTCCAATCTCTCTGCTCCCATTTATCTCAAAAATCTTAGAACGCCTAGTCTATAACCAGGTCACCGGTTTTCTTGCTGCTAACTCTCTACTTGATCCACACCAATCTAACTTTCGCTCCCAGCACTCCACTGAAACTGCTCTGACCAAGGTGACTAATGATTTAGTTGCTGCTAAAACCAAAGGTCACTTCTCCCTGTTTATTCTTCTTGACCTTTTTGCTGCATTTGACACTGTTAACCACCCTCTCCTGCTCCTCACACTGCGTCCACTTGGCCTCAGTGACACCGCTCTCTGGTTCTCTTCGTACCTCTCACTTCGCTCCTTCAGTGTCTCCTTCGCTGGTGCCTCTTCACCTCCGGTTCCCCTTTCAGTTGGGGTACCTCAAAACTCTGTCCTGGGTCCCCTACTCTTCTTCATCTATACTGCCTCTCTGGGCAACCTCATTTCTTCCTATGAACTCCAATATCACCTCTATGCTGACGATTCCGAAATCTACCTTTCTCCCCCGATCTCTCTCCTCTTGTGTTGGACCGTGTTGCAGCTTGCCTATCAGCTGTCTCCTACTGGATGACCTCCCATTTCCTAAAGCTTAACCTCTCCAAAACTGAACTTTTCATATTCCCTCCCTCTAAAACAACATTCCTGCACCCAATTTCCCTTCAGGTGAATGGTACCACCAATACTTCTACTTCCCAGGCTCGTTGCCTTGGGGTCTTCTTCTTCGACTCTGACCTCTCTTTCACTCTCCACATTCAGTCACAAACCAAATTTTGCTACTTCCACCTAAAATACATTGCACGTGTCCGTCCCTGTCTTAATTAGGACTCTGCTAAAATGCTCATCCAAGCTCTTATTATCTCCCACCTTGACAACTGTAACATCCTTCTCTTTGGCCTTAAGAGGTCTCAGATTCTCCCTCTGAAGTCTGTTATGAATGCCTGTGCTAGGCTCATCCACCTCACCTCACGCACCTCGCACCTCTCACACCTCGCCCCTTTGTCAATCTCTACACTGGCTCCCTGTTTCCTTTAGAATCCGTTTCAAAATAATGGTGCTCACGTACAAAGCGCTCTCCATAACCTTGCCCCTGCCTACATCTCCTCCCATATTAGAAGGTACACTTCGCTCTGCCAATGATCTGATGCTATCATCTCCACGTACCCGCACCCCCAACTCCCACCTTCAAGACTTCTCTCGAGCTGCCCTTTTCTATGGAACTCCCTGTCCTGCAACATTAGACTCTCCCGTCTCTTTGGTCCTTCAAGAAGTGTCTGAAAACACATGTCAGCTCTGAGGCAGACTTCACTCATTTCAAGTTTATTCTGAGGTCATACAACTCTGCCCTTCATTTAGCTAAACAAGCCTTCTTCTCATCTCTCATATCTACTCTGTCCTCCAACGCTAAATGACTCTGTTCCACTTTTAACTCCCTCCTTTACTCATCAGCACCTCCCCTCATCTGCCTTTACAATCAGGACTTGGCAGATTACTTCCTAAATAAAACTCTGACTATCAGAAGCAAAATCCCAGCACAAACCATTAATCCACCACCTCCAATCCCAGACGCCCCCTCTGCAACCCTCTGCCGCTTCATCCCAGGAAGAAGTCAATACCTTACTGTCCTCCTCACATCTCACTACATGCCCGCTTGACCGCATTCCCTCACATCTGATACCTCCACTCTCCTCCTCCCTCACCCCTGTCACACACATCTTCAATCTATCTCTCTCTACCGGCTACTTTCCCATCCACCTTCAAACATGCACAGGTTACCCTTTTACTAAAGAAACCTTCCCTCGATCCCAACTCTCCGTCCAACTACCGTCCTGTATCCCTGCTTCCATTCACCTCTAAACTCCTGGACAAACTAGTCTTCAACTGCCTCTCCCTCTTCCTGTCCTCTAATTCCCTACATTCCTGGTCGGCATGCCCCCAGTTCCCAAGAGTGTAGTCCCCGACTTACCACTGCCCTTGGGCCATGACTCTAGGATCCAAAACAGGGCCCCTAGAGTGAGCTCCCATTCTCACCAACCCTTGTTCCCCCAGAGTGTGTGGCCTCATTCCCCACCTCCCTTTATTGTTAAATGTCCCATTCCTTCCTACCACAAAGTGTGTGGCCCTATCCCCACCCTTCTGGAAAAATAAGAGGCCTGATTCTCACCATTCGTTAACATAATCTAGAGGTACACTCCTCCTCTGTCTCCTGGCTTGACACCACCTTCTCACAAAAATCAGCACACTAGGGTTAGAGGATGCAGCACAATAATGATGATCTAAAAGAAAAATACCCCAGCGGTAAACTAATTTTCTTTTTTTTTCTTAGTGCACTTGCTGAGACAGCAATGGGGAAAAAGATTTTTCACATTCCTTATCGGGACTCGGTTCTTACCAAACTCCTACAGTCTGCTCTGGGTGGCAATAGCCGAACTGTTATGGTACAGTATTGAAACAAGGCACTTTTCATCTTTTTGAATTTGTTTAACAAATGCATAAATCCATACTAAAAGACAGAATAAAAATAATCATGGCAAATGGGCTATTTTGCAAAATATTTAGCATAAGCTTAATTTAAAAAACAAGCAAAGCAAATTGAAAGTGTTTCTTGTACTGTCATATTAGTGTTAACTGCTGCATCTCATGTCAAACAAATGAGATTTACTATTATAATGCCACAAGAATGAAAACAAATCTTAAATGCCAGACATATTTAGAGTATATTAGTTCCTGCTCTTTTTCTCCTTTTTTATATTACTAGATTGCTGCTATCAGTCCCGCAGATATTTGTTATGAAGAGACATTGTCGACACTCAGATATGCAGAGAGGTGAGCTATCTATTCTATACAGATATTCTATACAAATAATTCACTCAAATTCTTCTGTGGAATTCTTCTTTGTTATGACATGAGTACTTCACAATGTGCATGCAAATTGCAACTTTGGTTTTGAACATAATTAAATGTCAAATTCCAAATCCAGTATGTAGAGTTGCTATATAAAAATATGTATTTTGACAATCAGTGACTGTGAGTCGTATTCCAGCTCTGCCATTAATAGCAGATCGCTAACGGATAACTTGTGCACCAACCATTACCATTAGTGGCTCCCTGTTACCTACACAAGGGGTTATCCCGGTCACCACACTTCAGCGAATTACATTCGCCAACCCTGCAGTGAATTCAACATTCACTGCATTGTCCTTGAAGTGAGACGATAAACCATAATCCGTTTGAGAGAGGATCATCGGTACGCTCTCTGTGTGTCGACATCACTAATGACCGATCTGGTGACTGGCAGCCCGGAAATTAAAATAATCCTGGCTGTTGGTGACATAGGGTGGGGTGGTGGAAACTCTTCCGCTTCACCCAG